>CAWUDS030000587.1:0-175824 GCA_963859935.3 Lathyrus sativus | reverse complement strand
AACTGGTCCACGTCAGGACTCACATCTCAACCTACTGAAGTAATAAAGCTTGTCCACGTCAGGACTCGCGCGTCTTCAACTTGCTGGGGAAATAAAATTCGTCCACGTCAGGACACCCACGCTTCGCCAACAACGCGAAAAAGGATACATTTGTCCACGTCAGGACTCTCGTATCTTGTCATTACAAAGAACTATAAACTTTGTCCACGTCAGGACGCACATTTCACCATTACGAATAAAGATATCTGCTGGAAATAAATGGTCCACGTCCGGACACCAACACGAAGAGTAACCAACTTTGTCCACGTCAGGACTTCACATTCGGTCAATACCAAGAAATCAAATCTGTCCACGTTAGGACTGGCACATATCGTCCGCTTGAGGAAATCAATCTGTCCACGTCAGGACTCCACTTCCCTAACACGAAGAAAACTTGTCAATAAAATTCGTCCACGTCAGGACTCATTTCTCCATTGGCCCCAACCCACAAACTTCTTAGCACTGACGTTACAGCAGCTTTGAGGCGGACTCTACTGGGGATATTTGGAAAACAAACTACTGGATGCCTGCTCTGATAACCGGCGGCAGCCTCTGAAATTCGGATTCATGAAACCCTTTGATGATAAATAACTCTGCTTGGGAATGAGGAGAAATTTTGCCTACTAACTCTGGCGAGGAAGCAAGAGAACTTCAATTAATAACTCTGCTGGGAATAATGCCAAAGTTGACACTTCATTGAATTTCTCACGTCGAGATCTTGAATGTTTAGTAATTCATTTGAGCAAGCACTCCTTCCACCTGCATGAGAAACAATACTTGAACGCAAACGGTTAGCCAACCTGGTTTATGTTTCAAAATGCATATGTTTGACACTGACGCAATGCTCCATTCGACCTGGAAATGCTACACGTTTTTATTTGGGTGGATGCAAATATGACACTGTATGCCAATGCAAATGCAGACTCGGACTGCTGAGATATAGGAACTGCCTCAGCAAAATAAATGCTGAAGACAATACCAACTCCGCTGGGGATAGCCAGATGCTACAGAATTATTCCAGCAAAATAAATGCTGGAAAAGTGAAATCAACTCCGCTGAGAAATTAGGAACTTAAACCAAACACCTCGTTGAAGTAATAACCTGCTGGGGAATATAACTCTTCTGGAGAATAACAGATGCGCCTGGTATGATTGAACTTCTGCTGGAGAGTGACCGGACGTCACACGGTATTTTGACAAAATAAATGCCAGAGCGTACAACCAACTCTGCCGGGGAGAGTCTCAATCTTCGAGTTCCACTGAGAGGAATGAAAATACTTGCTGAAAAGAGAACTCCATTGGGGATGGGATGATTCTCTTGGGGAAAATCAACTGCCTCCGCTGGGGGGAGTAACTGACCCTGCGGGGAAAGGTAAACTGTCTGAATATAGCTCACAAACATTAATCTTCTGCGGCTAAACCACTCTGCTTGAAATGCATTGTCTGAATACAACCTTATAATCTTGGAATCGCCAAACTCTGCTAAGGATAAACGACTTTGCTGGAGCATGTCCTTTGGATAAGCTACGGCTAACTGGGGAATTCGATCCTTCTTCAGGAAGAACATGCATGACCTGCGTGGGGGTCGAGTCTTTCGTTACTGCAATCTTTTGATCGTCCTCTTTCACGGCTATGAACCCTGCAACCAGACAAACAAGACAAGACAAGTCTATGCAACCAAATCTATTCAGGTTAGCGTTAGTGACTTTGTTTTTAGTTAATTCAAAGTTTTAGCAATTGTTGGCAAGGGCCAGCGGCGTTATGCACATGCTAGTTTCATCAAACATAGGCGTTTTATCATGCACAAAACAGTAAAGAACCAGCATCAAGTACTGAATAACATATTTTATTGATTGGGCCCCTGAATGGGCAGAGTTTTGTACACGGGATGTAACTCCTGAAAAGAGGAAGCTAAGCAAAGCAAATATACAAGTATGCACAAGAAGCATAAATATATTGACAAATTAAATTTGTACACATGTCGGCAACGGGATGCAGACGAACATCATGAGCTGATCCTCCTATGACTCATCCGACTCTAATGCTTTCCCGGTATCCACACTTCCGAAGAGATTGTATCCGATAATCGACCCCTCAGGTATATTCTCCCGCACCAATGCTCAATGCAATATCAAATTCGGACCGCAGTCATTTGCTTTTTCAATCCCTAACTTTTGCGTGAACCGCCCTTTACGGGTTTTCAGTTCACCGGGATACCCTATTTTTCCGAAGCCGCCCAGTGTAGGTTTTCAACTTCGCGGGTGTACATTTTTTCCCTTTATCCCTAACTTTTGCCCGAACCTTTCATTCTGTTTTTGGTTCGCCAGGATGCCCCATTTTTGCCTGGACTCTCTTTTTCTGTCCAGCGGGTCAATGTTAAGCAAAGTATTTTTTAACTGCGTCCGAATTCACAAGTGACGTAAAGTCTTCACCGTCCATGGTGGA
This sequence comes from Lathyrus sativus, assembly GCA_963859935.3. Classification (NCBI taxonomy): domain Eukaryota; kingdom Viridiplantae; phylum Streptophyta; class Magnoliopsida; order Fabales; family Fabaceae; genus Lathyrus; species Lathyrus sativus. The sequence continues at coordinate 173,341 of CAWUDS030000587.1, read as the reverse complement.
CAACAACAAAGCTCCTCCGAAAAAGACTTTTCTGACAACGTATGGCCCTTCGTAGTTGGGGGTCCACTTGCCCCTATGATCTGCCTGCGGCGGGAGAATCCTTTTCAGCACAAGGTCGCCCGTCTGAAAGCTCCGAGGATGTATCTTCTTATCATATGCTTTCTTCATTCGGCTCTGGTACAAACGACCGTATGCTAGAGAGGCTAGCCTCTTCTCATCCATTAAACTCAGTTGGTTCAACCTGTCTTTCACCCATTCTGCCTCATCTAATTGGACGTCTCGCAATACCCTCAGAGAAGGGATCTCAACTTCCAATGGTAGTACTGCTTCCATTCCGTATACCAACGAGAATGGGGTTGCCCCGGTCGATGTGCGTACCGTCGTACGATAACCGTGCAAAGGGAAAGGCAGCATCTCATGCCAATCCTTATAGGTCACCACCATCTTTTGAACGATCTTCTTTATATTCTTATTGGCCGCTTCGACAGCGCCATTCATCTTGGGTCGGTAAGGGGAGGAGTTGTGATGTTCGATCTTGAAATTCTGACAGAGCTCCTTCATCATTTTGTTATTCAGGTTTGAACCGTTGTCCGTGATTATCCTCTCGGGGATTCCATATCGGCAAATGATATCTCTCTTGATGAATCTGGCCACCACTTGCTTAGTCACATTTGCATAAGACGCCGCTTCTACCCACTTGGTGAAATAATCGATTGCTACTAGAATGAACCGGTGTCCGTTAGAAGCTGTCGGCTCGATCTTTCCAATCATATCGATTCCCCACATCGAGAATGGCCATGGCGATGACATCACATTTAGAGGACTCGGAGGCACATGGATTTTATCAGCATAGATTTGGCACTTGTGGCACTTCCTCGCGAACTTGAAACAATCAGTTTCCATAGTCATCCAAAAATAACCTGCTCGCAGCAACTTTCTCGCCATAGCATGCCCACCAGCATGCGTACCAAATGTACCTTCATGTATTTCCTCCATGAGCAGCTTTGCCTCTTTTTCATCTACACAACGCAGCAGCACCAAGTCGTGGTTTCTTCTGTACAAGACACCATTCGGGTTCAAATAGAAATTACCCGCTAATCTCCTGAGAGTCTTCTGGTCTTGACTGGATGCCCCAGCCGGATATCCTTTGTTCTTCAGGAAATTAAGGATATCAAAATACCACGGTTTATCATCGGATGCCTCGTCAATAGCAAACACAAAGGCAGGCCTGTCAAGCCGAGAGATAATGATTCTGGGAGCCTCGTTCCAGAAGTTGACTTTGTACATGGAAGACAAAGTGGCCAGGGCGTCAGCCATTTGGTTCTCTGCCCGCGGTACATGATGCAATTCAACCTTGTCGAAGAAAGGCAACAATCTCCTTGCATAGTTCATGTAGTGTATCAAGTTGGGCTGACGTGTCTCCCATTCCCCTTTGATTTGATTCACCACCAGAGCTGAGTCTCCGTATACGTCCAGATTCTTGATTCGCAAATCAATGGCTTCTTCAAGCCCCATTATACAAGCTTCGTATTCGGCTTCGTTATTGGTAACTGAAAAGGTCAATCGAGCAGTAAACGGGATGTGCGACCCGTGTGGAGTGGTGATAATTGCCCCTATTCCGCTACCGTAAGCGTTCACAGCTCCGTCAAATATCATCTTCCATTTGGAACCCAATTCTGGTCCTTCGTCTGGCAACGGCTCTTCACAATCTTTCATCTTTAGGTACATGATATCCTCGTCAGGAAAATCAAACCTCATCGATTGGTAATCTTCAATAGGCTGCTCCGCCAAGTACTCAGACAGCACACTCCCCTTTATAGCCTTTTGCGAGACGTATTGGATGTTGTATTCAGTCAAGACCATCTGCCAACGGGCAATTCTCCCTGATAATGCCTGCTTTTCGAATACATATTTGATAGGATCCATCTTCAAGATGAGCATGGTTGTATGATTCAGCATGTATTGCCTCAAACGCTTGGCGGCCCAGGCTAGCGCGCAACAAGTTTTTTCAAGCATAGAGTATCGAGATTCACAATCTGTAAATTTTTTACTCAAGTAGTAGATCGCATGCTCTTTTCTTCCTGTCTCGTCGTGTTGACCGAGAATACAACCCATGCTTCCCTCAAGAACTGTCAAATACATAATCAGGGGTCTCCCTGCCACCGGGGGTATCAAAATAGGAGGCTCCTGCAAATACTGCTTTATTTTATCGAACGCCTTTTGACAATTTTCGTTCCACGTTACAGCTTGATCTTTCTTCAACAGCTTGAATAATGGTTCACACGTGGCCGTTAGGTGAGATATGAACCGGGCGATATAGTTCAACCTCCCTAAAAACCCGCGCACCTCTTTTTCTGTTTTAGGCGTCGGCATCTCTTGTATCGCTTTTATTTTTGCAGGATCGACCTCTATTCCCTTTTCACTTATGATAAACCCCAGCAGTTTACCCGATCTTACCCCGAAGGTACACTTGTTAGGGTTCAGTCTCATCCTGAACTTCCTAAGCCTTTTGAACAGCTTCAGCAGATTCACCAGATGCTCTTCCTCCGTCTGGGATTTGGCAATCATATCGTCAACATAAACTTCGATCTCTTTATGCATCATATCATGGAAAAGAGTCGTCATTGCACGCTGATACGTTGCCCTAGCATTCTTTAAGCCGAAGGGCATCACTTTATAACAAAATGTTCCCCACGGCGTTATGAAAGTAGTCTTCTCCATGTCCTCTGGCGCCATTTTAATCTGATTATAGCCTGAGAAGCCATCCATGAAGGAGAATACGGAGTATTGAGCAGTGTTATCAACTAACACATCGATATGAGGAAGTGGAAAATCGTCTTTCGGGCTCGCTTTATTTAAGTCACGGTAATCGACGCACATTCTCACTTTGCCGTCTTTCTTTGGCACTGGTACGATGTTAGCGACCCATGAGGGATATTTTGTCACAGCCAGGAAGCCAGCATCCCACTGCTTTTGAACTTCCTCTTTGATCTTCACTGCCATATCGGGTCTAGTTCTGCGAAGTTTCTGCTTGACCGGCGGGCATTCTTCTTTCAACGGCAGACGGTGCACAACCATATCTGTATCGAGCCCTGGCATGTCTTCATACGACCAAGCGAACACATCACTATACTCTCGGAGCATTTCAACCAGTCTTCGCTTGATATCGCTCTGCAGCGCGACTCCTATACGAATATTCTTCTCAACCCCTTCCGACCCCAAGTTGATAATTTCGATGACCTCTTCGTGAGGCAGAATGACACTCTCCTCTTGCTTCACCAACCAAGACAGTTCTTCGGGAACGTCACCATCTTCAACAACCTCTTCTTCGGCCTGAAATACCGGGTGTTCAAAGTCGGGACGAGTCATAGGTGGTTCAAGGATGTCATCTGAAAATGTTATCCTGCAAAAGGAATGGTTAAATGCTTCAAAATGCGTATAAAGCGAATAACCACGTTGCCATTTTATTGTAAAATACAAAACAAGAAAAACAGAGATCGCAATATTTGCACATGAAAAATGCCTTTTATTTAATGATTAACACGTAATGTTCATAACAGCACAGCCCTAAGCAAATCATGATGCCCCGGGCAAGACACCAGATTATTCAACAATTAATAAAACAAAGCATTACTGTTTAAGAGTCACAGGAACAAGCTCCTGAATAGACCAGTTGCACAATCCCTGTCCTGGCGTGCTTGGCTGGATCCAGGCATCCATATCACAGTCGCTGTCTCCTTCGTCGGACTCTGAAGCAGCGTTGATGGTTTCATGACATACTCCACTGGCAGAGATGGTTATTGGCCCTCTGAAACGGGGTGCCCCCACAGCAGGTGTTGATGACGACGGTTGATACCCTAGCCCGAACCGGTCCATCTTCACAGGAATATCCAGCACTTTGCCCCAGCCCTTTGTCTCACCAGCCTATACTAGAGCTTGAGCTTCTTTATACGACGAGACGGCTATCTCCGACGCTTTGCTCGACCCGGGACCTTTGTCCTTGATGCGCAATCCCTCAAATGCCTGGAAGGGTGTTTCGTGAATCTCTCCATCGACCTCCACATATTTAAATGACGACAGATGACTGACCAGGATGTCCTCTTCTCCGCACACAGTGACTACGCTGTCTCCCACCATATATTTCAACTTTTGATGCAGGGTAGACGTGACTGCCCCTGCGCCATGAATCCAGGGTCGTCCGAGCAGGCAGCTATATGCAGGTTGGATGTCCATGATATAAAACTCAGTTGCAAACACCTCCGGCCCCACCTGTAGAGGCAATGTTATCGATCCAAAGACTGTTCTCCGCGTGCCATCGAAAGCCCTAACCACCAAGTCGCTGGGCGTGCACAGGATTCCTCTGACATCTAGCTTCATCATCGCCTTCTTGGGTAGCACATTCAAAGACGATCCGGTGTCTACCAATACATGCGACATGACTGATCCTCTACACTCGACAGATACGTGCAGCGCCATATTATGATCTCTCCCCTTCGGGGTCAAATCGAAGTCGGTAAAGCCCAAGCTGTGGCCTGCATTCACGTGTGCTAGCACTCCCTCTAGCTGATTTACGGAAACATCTTGGGGTACGAAGGAAGTATCCAGGACTTTCAACAGTGCATTTCTGTGAGCTTCAGAACACAGTAGTAACGACAATATAGATATTTTGGACGGCGTCTGTTGCAGATGCTCCACAATCTTATAATCACTTTTTCGAATCAAGCGCATGAACTCTTCTACATCTTTCGATGCCGTTGCTTTTGCACTTGCCTGCACAGGGACGTTCTAAATCATCTTTCCCTTCCCCTTTGCCAGTCTTTCGGCCTCTACCTCAGGCGAGATGAAGATCCTACCACTCCTTGTCATACCTCCTGTACCAACAACGTTATCTACAGTCTCAGCTGGCTGCTTGTTAACATCAATCTTTATTCCGTCACAATACACTTCCAAACCATATGACCATGGAACTGCTTTCGTGCTCTCGTACGGGATTGGTTCGGTTTTAGTGATTGTGATCGGCGGTCGCTGAGCCGGTGTTGTTATATTGATTGTCTTTCGAGGAATCATCACAGTGGCCACATCACTCTGATTATCTGCTACTGCTCCTGCAGGCTCTTCAATTGCTGCTCGGTCAAACTGCAACGTACCGCCATCTATTAAAGCCTGAATACCTTTCTTTAAATCATCACACCCCCCAGCTAGGGTCCAGCATTCTAAGCAGTACTCGTCGCACCCTGGATAGACACCTCCCTGCAATAATCTGCTTTTTATCTCGCTCAGCGGCGTCTTTAAATCATCGACATTCATAATCAGATTCGAACCCTCCTCAGTTAGAATGGCGTTTGCCCCATGATTAGGCATGGGCTTCTGCACTATATTCGGACCCGCCGTTCCGAAATTGATAGCCTTACTGTCTAGTAGATCCTGCACAACATGCTTAAAAGCATGGCAACCCTCTACATCGTGGCCCGGAGCCCCAGAATGGAACTCACAGTGCCTGCTTGCATCATAACCATACGGGGGAGTTCCCGTTATTGGTGCCAGAGTTCTCTTCTCTACAAAGTTCAACCCTAATAGTGTTTGTAACAAATCAGCATACATTGACGGAGGCTTCTCAAACACTCACCTCGGTTTACCCCCCTGGAATCTGCGCTGGGCAGGCTGTGCCCCCTGCTGTGGCTGCTGCTGCTGCTGCTGTTGTTGCATTAGTTGTTGTTGTTGGAATGGTTGTTGTTGTTGGAATGGTTGTTGTTGGAACGGAATAGTAACACTCGCCACCTGCTGCGGCTGATTATACTGGTTCCAACCTCTGCCTCGGCCTCGGCCTCGGCCCCTAAACACTGCGCTTGCCTCGCCCTGACGGCGCCCACCAAAAGCCTTCCTGTTACTGCCAGATGTAGTTGATTCCTCAGCTTGGAATCTTCCTTGTTTGATGTTACTCTCAATCTTTTCTCCCATCAGAATTAAGTCTGAGAAACTGGCCAAAGAGGTATGAAACAATTTGTCATAAAACATGCCTGTGAATGTGCCGATGAACATGTCGTTCATTTCCTTGTCTTCTAAAGTAGGACGGACCCTAGCAGCCATGTCGCGCCATCTTTGCGCGTACTCTTTAAAGCTCTCACCCTTCTTCTGAGATAACCCTTTCAATTGGACCCGATTGGGCGCCAAGTCGCTGTTATACTTGTAGTGAGCTACAAATGCCTCTGCCAGCTGCTTCCATGTCTTTATATTCGTTGGCTCCGACCCCATATACCACTCGAGGGACGGACCAGACAAACTATCTTGAAAGAAGTGCATTAGCATTCTCTCATCAGTTGAATACGCAGACATCTTTCTGTAGTAAGCCCGCACGTGCACTTTCGGACAGGTGTCCCCTTTATACTTATCAAATGCAGGGCTCAAGCCAGGTACCAGACCCATTGTTGACATGTCAAATCCCACAGCACTTTGGTTCAGGACCCCCCTCATCTGCTCTTCTAGCATTCTGATCTTCTGGGAGTCATCCATCGGTCCCTCGAAACCTCCACCGGAGAAGGCATCCTCTTGCTGATCCTCTTGCCAGATACCATTCCCAGTTCCATACCCATCGTACCCATTATTACGGCCAGCTCTGATCTGATTCATCACCGGGCCTCACCCTCTGTTACCGTATCCCGGAGCAATTCCAGCAGGTCCAAAAGTCATTAACCCAGCGCCGTTTCCATTTCCGAATCCTCCATAACCCTGATTGGTCATACCGTATCCGTCTTGCCAAAAGCCTTGAGCATTGAAACCATATTTCCCAGCATTATCGAAACCCTGATCATTGAATCCGAATCCAGCATTACCAAAGTCGTTGCCTCCCATATTATCACCCAAGTTGACATCCCCAAGCCCAACGTTATGGACAGCAGTCTCGTTCCCAACTCCAACGTTACCGTTCCCAGCAGCGGTAGCGTTGTTGACATTAACAGCCGGTATATTGACTACAGGCGGAGCCACTGGCGTGGGAGTGCCATCCCCATGAACAAGGTCGACTCGCACAGACTAATGATCCTCATTACCGTGCCTAGAATTCCTTGCCAACAGAGGCTGCACCATAGCTTGCAAATTCTCCTGACCCTTTGCAATAGTCTCCATGGTCTGCATGAAGAGTGCTAGCTTCTCGCGCACATCTTGCATCTCGTTCTGCATTTGATCCATGATTCTTCGACAGTTAGTGCGAGTGGAATATCTGTGCGGGCGCTGATCTGCAATCCTGAAAATACCTGGTACAGAGCAGGGAATAAGATACCATCCAATGATTACCCGTAATGCAATATGAATGCGAATGCAATGCAATGTGTGTCTGTGCGTTAGGGAAGATCATTCCCCGATTCTAGTGTGAAGGTGCCAGTGTAGTGACAGTGCTAGCAATATAAAGATCGGAGCTGAATCACATAAAGCCTCATATATTGCAGAGAAATCCAATAAGCCAAGAATACAATATCACTGAGTACAACGAGAAGGCATGACCTCGACCAACAATCCTGGTGATGGTCAGCACTATGCAAATAAAGCATACAAGTTAATACATGAAATGATCAAGTACTCCCATAAGCCCGGTACTCTTCTATCAACTTCTTGGTCTCTGGGTGACCTGGTTGGGTAAGCAGCCCTTCAACAAGTTGGTTTCTTCGTTTGAGAACACGTCGCACGTCACCAGCAGTTTCCTCCCCTGCCCCTTCTCCAAAGCGATCCTCTAGTTTCCGCTTCTAAGACACAGCTTCGTCCCTGCCTTTGATGGCCTTGTTCAACGCATTCTGGAGACTATACCGGGTCATCACCTCTTCTTCATACTTCTCGATGCTAGACTTCAACTGCTCTTCGAGGTCGGAAATTTGCTGCTTCAACTTGTCTTCCCTCTTTTTATTGTTGGTGAGCGTAGCATTCCAAGTCTTGTTACAAGAAGAGATTTCTCGATGTGCTGCGTCGAGCGCTTTCTTTTTGGATTCCAGCATGTCATGGGAGCTTCTGAACTCTTGCCCCAGACGTTTGCGCTTCTTCTTCTCCTCAGTCAACTCAGCCCCTAGTCTGTTTACTAGCTCGATCTGCTGTTGGAAAGCATGCACGACCTTGTTTTTCTCACTGCGTATCTGGGCTAGCTCTTGCTCTAACCCTTCATTGATCTTCATCAAGGCTTCTTTTTCTTTCACAACTTGCTCGTAGGCTTCCCTAGAAACAGTAGTTGGCTCTTCTACCGGAATATGAACAGGGACTGGTGCATCTGGAAATGGCATCCGCAACTGACTTGCTCTCTCTTGGATCCAAACTCTATAGGGTGCATAAGCCTGACAATCATTCTTTCCTAACAGCGGCTTCCCTTTTCTGTTAATACGCGTCTAGGCATGCTGCAGCTTGGCTAACAACTCTCCACTCAAATCCCCGGTGAAGTACAGAGATTCCTGTACTTCTTCTTCCTTTGGTGGGTTCTTCAGCGCATACCCGAACTGGCGGACAAACAGAGAAAGGTTGTAATTGATACACCCTTTCCTTCCTATCAACGGAACATTAGGGTACCCAGAACAACTGAAGATAAGCTCAGACCCCAGCAAGTCTTGATCAAAGCACTTTATGTCTTCAGAAGACAGCCTCATCATACGCTCTGGCCAGTCAGATGTGGTTGCACTATCCACGAAAGGTCCCTTCAGGGGAAGATGGCTCTTAAACCACATGTACAGCAAAGGTACGCAACAAGAGACATTCTTGCCCCTCCTGTTCTCGTTCCTGTAGTGCATCGAATGGTAAAAGTCTCCGATCAGTGTTGGTACTGGGTTACCAGCAGCAAATAGATGAAATGCATCCATGTCCACGAAGTTTGGGAAGTTGGGAAACAGCACTATCCCATAAATGCATAGGGCCAAAATAGCGTTAAAGACCACCCAACACCCATTCTTGGCGTACTCTTGAGCCTTACCAACCAGAAACTGGAGAGAGAAACCCGGAACCCCTCGCCACGAAGTCATCAACAACTCAGAAGCATTCATATGCAAGGCCTTGGCTAAATCCTCCAACTTGGGCTCAGCGGCTGAGCGAATAAAAGGAACTGCATTCTGAACTGGCAGCTCAGTAAACTCTACATACTCCTCCATGGTAGGCCCCAAGATAAAATCAGCAAACGTGAAACACCTCAAAGTCGGGTCATAGAATTGCATCAGCGTATACAGCCCATTCAATTCATCATCAGTGGATTTACGAACCAAACTCAACAGCCGCCCGTAACTCTGTCTGAAGCTTCTACGGACATCCTCATCTGCAAGAGAAATTAGACCCAGGAGTGGAGTAATATCAGGAATAGGTAGCTTGTACGCAAATGTCATCCTCAAACCAGCCATGATCGAAACTCAGAAGTCCAGACACTAAAAACCGGGGAATATGCAAATGTACCTGCAGCACAGACACACGTTAATCGGATGCAATGATAATGATTATGAAAATAATGCAATGCAAGCAACATGCAACAGGGACCAAGTGCCATGGCTTGAAAAAGCCTGAACCATATCAAGAAGTCTCAGATAAACTCTCCAGAAGTCCTCAAACCCTGGTCTCTGATAGACCTGAAACAAAGCTCCAATACTGGTCTCTGATAGACCCACAACATAACCCTAACTGGTCTCTGACAGACCTCAGATCATATCTCCAACTGGCCTCTGACAGACCCCCTAACATATCTCGAACTGGTCTCTGACAGACCTCAGAACTCTTCAACTGGTCTCCGACAGACCTCAGAACTCTCCATAAATATCCAGGATCTCTGATCAAGAAATAACCGGTAGTCTGAAGGTCTAGTTACCTGCATAACCCCAAACCCTCTCACAGGTGGATGTCCTGGTAACTGACAAAGGTACGGCATCCTATGCGGTCGTCGGCGTCACAGACTTTCAGGGTTGATGATACGATTCCCAAAAGGAGTGGCATCATCAAATCCTGAAGAGGCCTCACTTAGCCAACTTCCAAATGATCGGTCCCCAGAGTCGACAATCCAGCTAACCAGCAACCCGAGCCACCCAAAGGGCAGGACAGGAGGCCAACCAGAAGAACCTCGTCTGAGTGTAGATTTCGCGGGACACTAGGACATGCAAAGCACGTGCGCGCCCACTAATCTCTACTCTAAGTCTAGGTGCACTCAAGCCCAGGTCCGGCTTATCTCTCAATCAAAGAACACCCGTCACACCCCACAATACAGCAATAATAATAATAATAAAATGCTGAAAATAAAGGTCAGAAATATAAATCCATATAAAATCCTTGACGGGAAAACAAGCGTTAGGATTGACTCTCTTAAGGGACGTTGGATCCCAAATGCATAAGAACTATCGCAGTCCTTAGCAGTCAGGGGACGTTGGATCCCCAGCAGAGTCGCCAGCTATCGCTACTGCGAAAATCGGCGCCGGCTGACAGAAGAGTCGCCATCGTGCGTTATTTATCCCAACGGAGGGAAAGGAAACGCTTGAAGTAAACCTCGCAAAAAACGGGGAAAGGTATGGTCATCGCAACCAAAACCTGGGTTCGGGAGTCGGTTACGCAAGGGGAAGGTATTAGCACCCCTCACGTCCATCGTACTCGATGGGATCCACGCTTGCTTTCGGGTATGGATTGTTATTCTATCTACTCTACAGGTCAAGGGTTAAAGAGAAAAGAAAATGACTCGGCAAAGTATCGCACTTTATGCCTACGTATTCCCGTCTGGAACGAGAAATCAGAGTCAACGTAGTTCGCCTACCTACGGGAAAGGAGGGGAAGGTTGCTCGCTAGGATATCGCATCCTATGCCTACGTACTTTCATACAGCATGAAAGATCAGAGCAAACGTAGTTCGGGCCACGGAAGACACAGGCTTGTCTTATTTTTTTTATTCCTTCTGAAAAAGGGTTTTTCTGATTAACAGTCCAAGCGGACAAAAATGACGTCTTGATGAGTTTACATTCTTTTACGGAAGAAGTGTCTTTTATTGTGTTTGAAATATTTATTGTGTCTTTCTGATTTTTTTGAGAAAGAAGAGACAGAACTCTAACCTACGGTTGCGAAGGGAGTCAAACTAACCTAGTCTTATCATGCATGGGTTAAGACCTAATGTCTATCATGCTCCTCTTTTGCACAGAGAGAAACAGAGATCCTAAGGGGATAGACGGAAACAGAAACAATAGCAATATATACAGCAAAGCAGTAAAATGCATGGATGCAGCAATACAAGCGAGGCAAGGGAGTCCCACTCAACCTCGAACCTAGAAAACAATAGGCAAAAGTGAACAGAATTCACTTTCAACCCAACAGGTCAAACAACAAACAATACAATCAGGAAAAACCACACAATACATCAGAAATGAATAACAGCTAAAAAATAAACAGCCACAGCAGCTCTGCATCAACCTCTGTCTTCAAGTCATCTCCAACAGCTACAAGCTTCTGGCAAGCCTCAGTCTTTAATCTCCACAGCCTTCAAGCAAGGGCTTTGATTATCAGTCTTCCATCTGCAATGGCTTTTCTTCAAGTCTCAATCTCCAAGAGGAATCAATCACAAGAGTGAACTGGGTGTGAAGCAATTAGTTGACCACCAAAGGTGGCAAACAGACTGCTAACAACACATAGAATATTTCTCTCAAGAGTTCTATCTCTTAGACACTATCACCAAGCCTTCCAAAGGAAGGGGGTGAGTGTCTCAGAGAGACTCTGCATCACAGAGAGGAATGGAGGCAATCAAGACCTTCCATGTTTTGAGAATCAAGTTGACTACTCTAGAGCTCTGCCTAGCTCCTAAACCCTATAGCCTTCAACAGCTGCCAGCACAGAATCTCCTCATCAACTCTGGAAGTTGGTCTTCAGTCTTTGATCTTCAAATGGGCTCCATCATCTCAGGCTTCAGCTCTCCCCAAATCCCAAACAAACCCAATACCCCACACAGACAAAAAGTAACCCTAAAGAGGGCACACCACACAAACAATCAAAATACAAGCAATACACTAATAGCAGTAGGGGAATCCTAATATTCTCTAAGGGGTCTATTAACTACCCATAATCCCTATAGTCCCATACCTCAAAAAAATCAAATCAAAATCCCTAAAAGAATTAATCTACCTCACACATGCTCATTTAAAACCCTAATTTTCACCACTATAATCACACCTAAACAAATCACCTAAGATTAAATTCTAAAAATAGTAAAGCATTTAATCAAACCAAAATTAAATGCTAATCAAGATAAAGGTCTAAACTAATCAACCTAAAAAGAATGGATTAAAAATAGTAAAGCATTTAATCAAACCAAAATTACCAAATTCATGCATCAAATTAAACTACTTAAATGCTATTTAAAAGAAAACTATGCTAAAAATATGAAAATAAAATGAAGTATTAAATTTTGTATGTGATATTTTTCTTGACAAAATTATGAATAATATGCAAAAAGAACCAATTAAAATCATGCATTCTTCTATTTTTTATGAATTTTTAAAGAATTAACATTTTTGAAAGAAATTGAATGGAATTAATATGGAAAGGGGTGCAGGGAGTAATGGAAATCAGTTAAAAGAACAAAATGGGCCCAGACTGGGGGGCGCGCATAGCAAGCGCGTCTGGGCCCAACACATGCTCAGGAAAAAAAACAAAAGAAAAAAACCTACACACGGTGCAAATAGCAGGATTTTTAGTTATAATGGAATTGGGCCTTATTGGGGAGGGTGTCATTAGCAAAGAATTCACAGCCCAGTCTGAAACTATTAGTGAAACGGTGCGTATAAGCTTTTAAATCTCCCTCCGTTTTTTCTTTTAATCGTGGCCGTTGGATGAGGAACCAAGTCAAAGTCAGCAATAGATCAAACGGTTCAAAGGTCATCTTCAACCTTAGAAACCCTAGGGTTTCTGAAACTCCCTTCGCCATGAACGAACTTCCACCATTCTGTTCTCCTTCGTTCTTCCATGAAATCACATGCTTCCAAGACCAAAAATGATCTACCTCTTCCCCTCTACACAGCCATATCAATATCTCCTTCTAAAACTCAACAAATAATTGAACCCGAAGAGCATAACATTTTGAATCTACCATGATCACCTGATATCACTTCTTCCAATTCTCTCTAATTCTTGCCCTAAACTAATCCACATCTTATGCTGATCACTATGAGCTAACTATTCAAGATTATAGCGCCATAACCTATGAGTTACAAGCTCCAACAGTTTGTGCACACCATGATCAATCTTCACAAAACTTCTTCAAACTCACCAAAACCAGTCATCTAACCTATCCTAACATTTCTATGCTAACAATTCCCTATAACTCTAACTAAAACAGGCAATTCGAAGAAGAAACTTACCTGGTGCAAAATGGTGAAAACAGCTATGGAACTCCTTGATCCAATGCTTGCAATGGTGGGAAACTGATTAGTGAACTTGCTCTTGAGTTCTGTATGCAATGAATCTTGTCTAAGCCTCTTGGATCTTGTGATTGAAAAGTTCTTGCTTCTTGGATGATTCACTTGAACAGCACGAATTCTACCCAATCCTTGTGTGAATTCTGATCTATGAGTGATGGTGATGATGATCCAATCAAGAATTGTGAAAATTGGTGAAGATTTGAGGTAGTTTGAAAAGCTTTTGCAAGTTGGAAAAAATGTGTGAAACTTGGTGTTATGAGCAATGTGATTCACCAACCATGGCATGGAGTTCTTCAATCCAATATATAGATGAGATTAGAAACTCCTAGAACTTTGGAGAAGCTTCCCATGCACACTTTCCCTTGGATTTGGATTATGTAACTTTCATTGTAAGTAACCATGCATATCTCTCAAATATTAAACCAAACTCAAAATTCTACTTTTGCCAAGGTTCTCAAAATGATTTTTCCAATCAAAATAACCTATAATTTCACCTCATTTGGCCAAACTATGAAAAATCTCAAATTTAGGTCATTTTTTATTCATTAAATCCACCAATTTTGAAACCTTGAGCTATGAGCCTTTCCAATCTTTCATGGTCACTTTTCTAGACTCAAAATGTCATTTGGAGCAAGTTTGATATTGTGAAGTTTTCCATTTGAAGCTTCCTTGTATGATTTTTGGGCATAGGCTTGAAATGACCTGTAATTCTCAGATGACCAAAATACCCTTTGCTTGCCAAGACCATAAGTATAGTTCCACACATCATATGAAGGCATATCATACCATTATAGAAAGCTAAGACAATTAGGAACAACTCTTATGTTTACCAGAAATTCATTTGAAATCTCCTTGAGGGGTAAAAGTAGCTTGGAAGACAAGTCACTTTCACAGACAAAATTTCAGATACCTCAGATGACCTGTAACTTGAAAGGACCATAACTTGAGTTCTATAAATCTCCTTGATGTCTTCCACCACTCAAATTAAAGGTCTTGAGATCCTATACAAGTTTCATGTTAGCTAAGGATCCATTTGAAGCTTTCATTTTGACTTATCTTGCTTGGAAATTTGACCTAAATTAGGGGATTTTACATAGAAACCCTAATTTAGAAACTCCTCTTCTCCTTGATTTCTCTTGATTTATTCTTGGCATATCACCATATCCTTATTCACATACCAAATGATGAACCCCACATCTCTCCAATAGCCCTTAATGCCTTTCAATCAGTCAATTGACCTAGGGTTGACCTAGAGTTGACCCAGATGAAACCCTAGTTGACTGTCTTCAACTGCACTTCTTGTGATCACACCAATGACTTGTCTCCTTCTCCAAATGACTTTCTAAGTCTCCCATGATGTCCACATACTCTCCATGCTCAGCCCACAGCTCACAATTTCTTTGATGATCCTCAGATACCCTCAGGATAGGAGATAGACTCAATGCTTGATCCACTGACTTCCCAGCTTTCAAATTCTTTCTGATGACTTGAATGCGATTGAATTAGAATGATAGCCTCTTGATAGGCTCCTAGAAATGAGAATAATGCTTGGTCCCCTGTTGGATGACTTGTTATGCTATGCTATGCAGATGATTAGACTATGTACATCACTCTATATGCAAATGCTAATGATATTGAAACATAAACCCAGGTGAAATAGGTTGAGCAAATTTTAGGGTGCAACACTAGTGAGTGATTCCAGATCAAAATCATAACAAATTGGTGGCTGAATCGTGTTCTTGCAATTGAATTTCATCACCTGCAACTCAGAATCGGTTTCCACAATCCAAGCCTCTTCAACCATTTCTTTTACATACAGAAGCAAGATTGTGGTTCATTGAAGGTGTAGTGAAGTTTTCAAAGCTTGATTTGAAGCTTTCATACCTCTGTGCATCAAGATTTTGCAGGTAGGTAAACTTCAATCCATAGCATGATTTAGGTCATTCCAATTGGTTTTGATTAGTTAGATTCATTGTAAATGATCATGTGGAACTTTCTGGTAGCTTTAGGATCAATTTAGAGACCATTGGTTAAGTGATGCAAAATCTGTTTGTGCGTGTATCTTGTTTTTCTTGATGACATAACGTTAGATTAATGGTTAGAAATGATCAGTGTGAAGTGGGGAAGAGATTGAGCCACTCAATTTCAAGATTAGTGAGTTTTGATCATGGACCAATTTCTGAAGCTTGAATCGTGTTTGGAGATAGGATTAGTTTCAAGATGTTTGATTATCATAAATGAATTCCTGGTGAGATTTGGAGCATGTTAGGGTTTTTAATCTTTGCATTTGATGGAGATTTGAGGGAGCACGGATTGGAGGAAGAGGAAGCTTCAAACTCTGTTCATCCATGGCTTTTCCCTCCATGAGAGTTTGAAGTTTGAAGACAACCTCTGCACCCTTAGATTAGAGGGAGACTTTGACTAAGATCATGATCCAACGGCCACACGTGTTCTATTTTTGTGAAGGGTGAGTCTGAGAGATGGAACGCTGCGTTTCATTTAAAACGTGGCATTGGGCTTAAGTGATGAATGTTATCCACATCCCTAGTCAGAGGCCCATGTGATATTACACTGAATTTCCTTACTTCCTGTACCACGTCTTTTTTATTTTTCTTTCTATTTTCATTGTTGTTTTCTGAATAATAATTGGGCTTTAGGAGCTTGGCTAGCCACACCCCATTTTGGGCCCAGATGTCTATTTGAACTAATCTGCATTGCTATTTGACACACACATTTTCCATTTTCTCATATTTTCCCATATTTTCACACATTATATTAATTTCTTTGAAAATTCATAATAAATTGGAAAATCAACATTTTTGTATGGGAGATTTTCTATATTCTCATAATTGTCTCAAGAAAATTATAAAAGAATAAAAAATATCATTCCATGCATTTTTCTATTTTTGGTTTATTTTTACTTTTAATAGCTATTATTTCATTTTCATTTGATACATGCTATTTGCTGAATTTAGTATGACCATTTTATTTTACATTTTGATGCCATTATTTTTGCTATGATTAGAGTATAGTATTAGGTTCCCCTTGGAATTATTTCACATTTTTGTGATTTAATTTTAATTAGTTTTGAATGAGGAACATTAGGTTGATTAGAATTAGGGTTAAACTTGACATAGGTGCATTCACCACATAGTTCTTGGGTTTTTATTTTGATTTAGGCCTTGGGGTTTATGTGGGGTATAGGGTACATAGTTAGGGTCCCTTAGAAGTTAATCTAGGATTTTATGATGAATATTTCCATTTTATTTGATTTTTGCAAGTTGAATGATATTGGTGTGTTTCCTTCTTGGGAAGTTGCTTTGTTTGTTGAATTTTGGGCTTTCCTTTGGGGTGTTGAGGCTTGTGCTTGGCTTGATGATTGTATGAAGACTTGTAAGATGATTAAAGAAAAATTTTGATGCTTGGATCTTAGGTTGCTTGTGCTTGAAGATTGCTTGATGAAGGCTTAGGAGATAGGAGACATAGGGAGAGCTCTAGAGTAGACTGACTTCTTCTGTCAAACATAGAGAGCTTCTGGTGCCTCTATTCCATCCTATGATACAAGGTCCCCTAAAAAAAGAGCTCCATCTCTCCTTAGGAGGGATGTAGAGCATGCTTTGATTAGGTAGAACCTTGAGGATACCTGTCACTTGCTGTGATTAAGATCTTGGTGATTTCCCTGGGTTATCATTAAGCCTCTTAACATTTCAACTTCCTCTATTAGTTAATCCTCTCTTGTGAGTGTTTGCCTTGAAGTTGAAGACTTATTGAAGCTCAGAAATGCATTAAAGACTGGAGAAATGAAGCTTGTGCCTGTCAAAGCTGGACATCTGTTAAAGGTTAGGGTTGTATTGTTGTTTGATGTTGTCTGCTTATTGGATTCAGTGCTTGCTAAAGTTGAAGATTATTCGAGATAAGAGCTTACCTGAAGTTTGGACATCATTGTAGAGAAGATAAGATTTTTCCTAAAGTTGTTACTGTCAACCTTTTGCTGTTTATCAACTGTAGCTTCCAGAGCTGGTGCTGTTTGAACTACTTACTATATGAGTTGGTGTGGCTATCTGAGCTGGTGTTGGATGTGATTTTCTTTGCTGTATTGTCTGTTGACTTTCCCTTAGGTTTGAAGTGAAGTTGTTTCACTTTGCCTATTGTTTGTTGCTGCATCTCATGCATACTTACTGTTTATTGTATTTTTGTTGTTTCTTTTCCGTTTATCCCCTAGGATCTCTGATTTCCTCTGTGCAGGAGGGAATCATGACAGACATTAGGTTGTAATCCATGCATGACAACATTAGGGTAGTTTGGATTCCCTTTCAAACCCTAGGATTTTTTAGACTTCTTTCTCTTCTATCTCAGAACAATTCAAAACACATTAATAAGGATAATCGATGTCGTACGCTACAAGCCTTAAGCTATTTGAGAAAGGTTGCTGGAGGGTCACTCTTCAGTAACCTGATTGCTTAGTGTGTTACCCTTAGGGTGACATACGATGTAATCACCCTCAAATCATAGTCTCTAGTGCGTCAGAGATTGCAAACATCATAAAAGACAGTTCTTGCGTAAAAGACTGAAAACAAACATCAAAGTGTCATTTTTGTCCGCTTGGACTCTTAATCAGGAAAAACCCTTTCATATGGAGATAAAAAACATTCAGACAAGCTTGTGTCTTTCTTAGCCCGAACTACGTTTGCTCTGATCTTTCATGCTGTATGAAAGTACGTAGGCATAGGATGCGATATCCTAGCGAGCAACCTTCCCCTCCTTTCCCGTAGGTAGGCGAACTACGTTGACTCTGATTTCTTGTTCTGGACGGGAATACGTAGGTATAAAGTGCGATACTTTGCCGAGTCATTTTCTTTTCTTCTAACCCAGACCTGTAGAATAGATAGAATAACAATCCGTACTAGAAAACAAGCGTGGATCCCGTCGAGTACGACGGACGTGAGGGGTGCTAATACCTTCCCTTTGCGTAACCGACTCCCGAATCTAGGATTTGGTTGCGATGACCAGTCCTTTCCCGTCTTTGCGTGAGGTTTACTTCGAGCGTTTCCTTTCCCTCCTTTGGGATAAATAACGCACGGTGGCGACTCTTTTGTTCAACCGGCGCCGATTTTCGCAGTAGCGACAGCTGGCGACTCTGCTGGGGACTACGATGGTTCCCTATTCGAGTCTCGCCTTGGGTTTTCTCCCTAGCTGTCTGGGCCTGTCCCCAACAGCTGGAGACTTTGCTGGGGACAGGAATATCCCCTATGCGAGTCAATCCTAGCGCTTGTTTTCCCGTCATGGGTGTTGTATAGATTTACTTTTCTGTCTTTACTTTCCGCATTTTATTACCAGCCCTATATTATTATTGCTGCTGTGGGAAGGGGATAATCTGTTGAGAGATAAGCCGGACCTGGGCTTGAGGTTACACATAGACTTAGAAGTAGAGAGTAGTAGTTAGCCTGCTTGCTTAGCTCGCACCAGCTAGCCACGAAATTTACGCTCGGATGAGATTCTCTTTGATGCTTCTTGCCTGGCCCTTAGGGCTCGACAAGTTGCCTGACCCGAGCATTATCGACTCTGGGAACCTATCAATTGGGATTCAACTAAGTGAGGCCGCTTCAAGGGATGATGATGCCACACCTTCTGGGTATCATATCATCGCTCTTGAAAGTCTGTGACGTTGAACCCGCATAGGATGCCGTACCTCGTCTGCGAGTTAAGTACACACCTGTGAGGGGTAGGTGGGTCTGTTTGCAGGAAACGTTTGACCTCAGAACACCCGGTTTATCTCTGTCAGTGAGATGTGGTTACAAGGTTAATTTGAGTAGTTTGGTTTGAGATAAAGATTGGATGGTTCTCAAGCTTCAGTACAGAGCAGCCCAGTCTATCAGCATTGCACTTGGTCCCTTGTTTGCATATGCATGTGCATTTTCATGATTGCATTTCATTAACATGTATTTATGTTGCAGGTGATCATTCCTTTCTGATTCTAGTGTATCTTCTAGCCCGACATGGAGTCCTGAAGAAGACAGTTGCTTACCGGTTGCATTCACCAGATATCAGTTCATTGCTGGGTTTAGTTGCTCTGGCAGATGAGAGTGTGAGGGCTGAGTTCAGAGTATCTTATGGGAGATTGCTTAGCTTGTTATACAGACCTTCAACATTCGAGACGACTAGGGTGTATACTTTATTGCAGTTTTATGAGCCGCAGCTGAGATGTTTCTTATTTCCTGATTATATTCTAGCACCCACTTTGGAGGAGTATTCTGCGATGTTAGGAGTTCCTGTGCTAGACCAGATGCCCTTTGTTCATGTTGATACCGAGCCTGAGTTGGCTACACTCACTGAGATTGTCAGTTTGGACGCTTCTGAGTTTCCGGGAGGCTTGGTTAAGCTGAATGGAGCCTGTGGCTTTCACTTGTCTGTCCTAGTTGAGAAGGCTACACAGTGCGCGAAGAGTGGATGTTGGGTTGCCTTCAGTGCTATTCTAGCTGTCTGCATCTACGGGATTGTCTTGTTTCCTAATGTACTAGATTTTGTCGACTCAGACGCCTTCTTGATTCTTGCCTCGAAGAATCCAGTTCCTACTCTCTTGGGTGATATTTACCATTCCATTCACTACAAGAATGAGAAACATCGTGGCAAGAATGTTTCCTGCTGTCTCCCTCTCTTGTACAGGTGGTTCCAGGGGCACCTTCCGAAGACAGGACCTTTCGTTGATGCTGTTGATACTTTGGATTGGGCTTCCCGGTTGATGGGGCTGTCCGCTGAGAATATCATTTGGTTTGATCGAAGTATGCTGGGTACTGACATTATATATAGTTGCAATGGCTTTCCGAATGTTCCCCTGATTAGACGGAAAGGCTGTATCAACTATAACCCTTCATTGCTGGTACGACAGTTCGGTTATGCTTTGTGGAACGCTCCTATTGAGAAGGAGATACAGGAATCTCTGTATCTCACGGGCTCATTAGACACGGCTGTTTTGATCAGATTAAGACATGCGTGGGCTAACATCCATAGGAGGGGGAAGGCTTGGCTCGGTAAGAGCAACAACAGAGCTTATGATCCTTATTTGGCTTGGGTCCGCGAGAGAGTTGGTACTTCTTTGATGCCTTATCCTGCTGTGGAACCCCTGTATCTTCCATTGATTGAGGCACCTCCTTCGGAAGATAGTGAGAAGTATAGCAAATTATTGGCTGAGAACGAGGAACTGAAGAAAGCCAATGAGGAGTTAGAGAAGGAGATCTTCCAGTTACGTCGTGAGAAGAAGGAAGCCACCTTCACTGTGAAGGAACAAACTGAGTTGATTAACAGGTTGGGATCAGAGCTGACAGAAGCAACCAACAAGAAAGAAAAAGTGGGAATAGCCTTAAACGGTGTTAGCAAGGTGCTTACTTCCAAGAAGGAACTTTTAAGCAAAGCTTATGCCCGTATCAGCAAGTGGGAAGCTCTGTGGAATGCCACGCTTACCAAGCGGAAGGAGCGGGAAGACGAATTGAAGCTGCAGATTGCCACGCTAGAGGCACAAATTAGAGCCCAGGACGCAAAGATTGCTGAAGCGACATCACATAGGAGCGCTGCGGAGCTCAAAGTAAGTGACATTGACGAGAAGCCGAGAGGTTATGATGAGAAGGCCGGTTCCAAGAGGTACAGATTTGACGAGAGTTCTAGCAAAGGAGACTACCAGGATGATGCTAAAAAGCTGAGATCAACTACCGAGCGGCATGCTTTACTGATTCAGAAGCTGATCTCCCGACTAGGGCACTCGGAGACGATGAAGATATTGGAGGACGTCAGAGCACGCCACTTGGCCGGATTTATCTTTGCCTTACCTTTGTTATTTATACTTGTATTTGGACCATCGCCAGGCTTGTTGGCCGAGGTCTCTTCAGTTGTATTCAGTTGTACTCTTGTACTCAGCCTCTTGGCATTTGTTATATATGAGGATTTTCTGATTCCTTGCTTGCTTGATAGGGACTCCATTGTCGTGATGGCCTTCTCTCCGAGACTAAAGTCAGGGGGGATATAACCTGTAGCATATTTACACAATTGCATTTGCATTCATATTGCATGACTGGTATTTTTGAATATGTATCTTATTTCCTGCATCTCAGGTTTTTTTTCAGGATTGGCGACCAGAGAGTCCACCCCTATTCAACCAGCAACAACTGCAAGAAGATAATGGAGCAAGTTCAGAATGAGATGCAAGAGATGCGCGGCAACATGACGCAATTCATACAAGCAATGGAAACCATGGCCAAGGGCCAGGAGCAGCTGCAGGTTATTGTACAACCCCTGATTGCACGGGCTAATGATAGTACTGCTGATATTACTCTTCATGACCGTCAGGGTTTCCTCCAGGGTTTTGGATGCCGTCTTGCAGAGATAGACATGGAGCATGTTCAAGCTGAGTTAATTGAAGTTCGAGGCCAACTGGGGCAATTCATGAAGGACATGCACGCATTGCGCTCGAATCAAGAGACGCTCGAAGAGGAGAATTACCGATTGAAGGCTTAGGTAGGACTGATGGCTGAAATATTGAGGAATGCACTCAGAAGAGAAGGTGAGCAAATGTCCGAAGCTGTGGTCGGTTTACTTGCCCCACAGGGGTCGGATGAACCAGGGCCCAGGCATGATAGGCCTAAGATACCCTCTGCACAAGTCGAAGCTCAGGATTCTCCTCGTCGACAGTCGCGACTGATTTCTCAGGATAACTCAAGGGGGTATGATAGAAGGATGAAGCTCTCTGGCGGGGTATTTGATGAGATTCTGGTGGATTACGATCAATTGGTGCAACTCTTGTTCCAACTTCAACTGATTAAACCCCGCACTTTGGCTTCATTGACTGGGTAACCACCACCATGCTATGATGTGAACGCCCATTGTGTCTTCCACTCCGGTGCACCGGGGCATAA
Organism: Lathyrus sativus; assembly: GCA_963859935.3. NCBI lineage: Eukaryota > Viridiplantae > Streptophyta > Magnoliopsida > Fabales > Fabaceae > Lathyrus > Lathyrus sativus. Next base: position 151,048 of record CAWUDS030000587.1, on the reverse strand, counting down.
CATCGCGAACTGCAAGTCGTTCAAGCAGAAGATTCAAGATTTGCTGGATGAAAAGGCATTTGAATTTGTGTCGGGCGGTATAAAGGTCTCAGGGACCGATATTCCTATTTCCCTACCGGAAGTTGCAAAAGAATCAAGGCATATCCTGGAATCATTGGAAACTGAATCTCTAGGTCCACAACAGTTGCCAATGCCTGGGCTGAATTTGAGGATGACAGTGCATGAGTCTAAGGAACGGGTTGATCAAAACCAGCAACGCATGAAACGCCAGCATCCGGCTCAGCGAAGAATTCAGGAGGGGAAGTCAAAGAGAGTATTTGAGGCACCCCCATCAACGTATGCTGAACTCCTTCAGACCTTGTTAGGGATGAACCTTGTTGAAAAGAGAACGATGGCCCCACCAACGGGCGCACCTCCATCTGGTTTCGACGCCAGTAAGCATTGTGAGTTTCATTCCGGGGCACCCGGACATTATATTGAGAGTTGCCACGCTTTCAAGCATAAGGTCCAAGATTTGATTGACAGCAAAGTTATTAACTTCTCTGATCGGGTCCCCAATGTGGTGCAGGGCCACGGACAAGCGAAAGTCGGATTGATGAAAGAGGTTTCTAAGTTTGGTCGGGCCGTGGAAAACAGGTCAAGACAGCAGCAAGCAACCTCTAACAACTGTTTCTGAAGATGGTTGACTCGCCAATAAGTCAAAAAGCAAGAAGCCCGGTGCTGAGACATTGGCATTCTTCATGTTATCTTGTTCATGTCTTTGCATTTGTAGTTGCCTTTCTGTTTAATTGAAAAATTCGTTTGTAAAACTTGTTGTTTTTTCAACTGATATTGATAAATGAAATAAATATGCATGTTTTGAATTAATCCAGTCGTGTTCACTCTTTGTGTTTTCATTTATTTCAAACGCTTGTTAAGTGGAATCCGGGGAGGATGACGAAAACAGATGATGAATAAGCTTCCGATTGTATGCTTTTGGATCAAAACCTGTTGATGATGCACAAGCATTGTTTCAATCCATAAACACCGGAGATATAAGGAAGATAATCCCTTGTTAACCCCTTTGAGCCTAGTAGTAGGTGTTTCTTTCTGAAAATGAAAAACCCTCAATCTTAACCCGGGGCAGGGTAGGTGTCAGTTAGTTTGACCAAGCGTTCAAATTACGAAGGGAGTGTCCCGTTCGAGGATAAATCACACCTATATAGGTCGTGCCTAAAAACCACAATGGTTAAAGCTCGCCGACCCAAGAGTGAAATAGTCACCGTCTCTATTAGCAAGTCAGACAAGCCGGTGTCGCACGATTTATTCAAAGCAAAAGAAAAAGAAAATTGAACGCAAGAGCCCGCTAAGTCGAATCTTGAAAACAAGTGGCTTAGGCAAAAGTTAGGGCATCCCGCTGGACTTCAAAGCAAAAGATACTCAGAAGAGTTAGTCCAGGAAAAAGTTAGGGAACGAAAAAACGAAAGACGAAAAGGATTGCCAAAGAAAAATCCTCGAAAAGAACAAAGTCGTGTGACCCAAGGCGTCCCCAAGACGAAAAGCAAATGACTGTCACTCTGAAAAGCAAGTGGTATCCTGAATCATCACTCCTATCATTCCACCTTTAATAGGTGAATGCTGAAGTCAAATTAGATGAACATAGGATTGGAGAACATCATGGAGAATGGGCGGGTTGAAATAAACTTTGAGCCTGTATCTTTTTTTGTTAACCGTGAACCTGACCACGTTATAACCCGAAAAAAGTCCTAATTGAAACAAGTTTAGTTCGAGAGCACACGTAGGTAAAGATCGCATCGAAACTGACTCCTAAAAGGATTCCTCTTGCAGCATTGTATTAATGTGGATATGTTAATGATTGTTTCATTGTAGGTCAGAAAACTTTTCCAACAAATCGAATTGGATTTTCAAAACTGTCATATGCATTGAATTTAATATATCCTTTATGCAGGACAACTAGTTTTACTTGCGAGTAAGCGCATGCAGCAGGAAAGTTTCCTACAGTGGGAAGTCTGATCAGGATAGAATGCAGAATGCCTGAATATTTCGTAAGCCGGGGCAAGATATATCCGTTAATCCCCAGTGGGAGTCAGCCACCCAATGATCAGTTAATCTGGGGGCAATTAGGTCAAGATTTGGCAAGGTCTCTCACAGCTAGGGGGCATTGCTTCACGAATCGACCGATCAGGGGCAAAAGGTTATTGCAAGACCGGGGCAGATCACCCTAAGAACAAAAGGTTTTGTTGGGACATCCTTTTGGGTTTGACGTGCAGAAGCAATTCGTATCTAACCATCAGGGTACAGAAATCAAAGAGTCTTTATCAAGAAATTGATGTCGGTTCGGGGGCAAGGTATTGTGAGGTAGTACCATGGATAGCTTTCCCTCGCAAGATAAAGTGTTCAGACTGAGGCATGTTGGTATTTTTGGGGCAAATTTCCGAGAAGGTGGATGGAACTCGTGTTTCCCCAGCCAAAATCTTTTGATGAAGAGCCTGATTTCAGTTGATGTCATTCCTCGGCTAGTCGTATCTTATCCCCAGAGGGTCTAGATGATGTTATCCCTTACCGAAGGAAGGATTATTTTCCCCAGAAGAGTATTCTTATGGAAGTTGTCCAAGAAATATCCCCAGCTAGACAAAATCAGTATCCCCTGCGGAGGTTGCACTCCCCAGAGAGTCGAGTATGTGAACAATCAATCCCCAGCTTGGAGGATTCCCGCAGAGTTTAGCCAGGTCATAATTGGTTCAGAAGGGTTATTCCTATAAAAGATGGTTTTCTTCCCGCAGGTTGTCATGCCTTCGTCAGGATGATTATCCCCAGCGGAGTGGTAACTCCGAGTTGGTAAGCTGTGCCCGGACAGCATCGTTTCCTCCATAGGGATTTCATCGTTCCCCAGCTGAATCGTTTCTTGCTCAGTCAGTTTACTTTCCCCAAGAGAGTCGATTCTTCCCCAGCGGAGTTGCTCTCCCCTGCAAGTGTTCTTTCCTCCCAATGGATATCAAAGTTTAATCTCTCCCCGGAGGAATTGTTTATATGTCCGGCATTTATTTTGCCGGAGGACTTTATGATACCTGTTCATCCCCAACATGGTGATATTCGCTCTCAACAGCTGTGTTGAAGCAAGCTTGTCAAAGTTTCCCCAGCAGCTTGAGCCTGCATTTGCATTTGCATATAGTGTCATATTTGCATCTACCCAAAAACGCGTAGCATATCCGTGCTGTACGGAGCATTACGCCATTGTCAAACATGCGCATTTTGAAACATAGGCCAGGTTGGTTAACCTTTGGTATCCAAGTGTTGTTTCCCTTGTAGGTGGAGAGAGCTCTTGCTCAGATCAGTTACCAAATATTAAAAGTCTCAGCATGAGAAATGTGATGATAATGTTTGACTCGTCATTATTCCCCTCAGGAGTTGCTTGGTTAAGTTTCTCTTACCCCTCCAGCGGAGTATTTCTTCAAGATGTTGTTATGTCAGTATCAAAAGATTTCGTGAATCAGTTTTTGGAAATTGCCGCCTATGTCGAAGTAGGTGTCTGGCAGTGTGATTTCAGAAAATTCCCAGTAGAGTCCTTTTCAAATTTATTGTCGTATCAGCACTAAAAATTGGAAGGCCAGACTCATATTGTGTTACCTATTTGATTGATGGAGTTAGCTACCGCAAAGATAGGCAGAGGAGTTGTATTCAGAGTATTGCCCGTAGTGATGGCAGAGTTATTTCCCGTAGTGATGGCGGAGTTATTTCCCGTAGTGATGGCGGAGTTATTTCCCGTAGTGATGGCGGAGTTATTTCCCGTAGTGATGGCGGAGTTATTTCCCGTAGTGATGGCGGAGTTATTTCCCGTAGTGATGGCGGAGTTATTTCCCGTAGTTATGGCGGAGTTATTTCCCGTAGTGATGGCAGAGTTATTTCCCGTAGTGATGGCGGAGTTATTTCCCGTAATGATGGAGGAGTTATTTCCCGTAGTGGTGGCGGGGTCATCTTCCCGTAGTGATGGCGGAGTATTTCCCGTAGTGATGGCGGAGTATTTCCCGTATCGATGGCGGTGTTATTTTCCCAGAGTATTTCCCGCAGTGGTGGCGGTGGTATTTCCCGTAGTGATGGCGGAGCTCTTTTCCTGTATCGTTGGCAGAGTTATGTTTGTTGACAAAAGTACTTCCCTAGTGAAGTCGTCCAGGTTATTCCTATATTCACAAGTTTGGTGTTGCGCAGGCAGTTAATCGGATCTGTATCAGGTGGTTGATCAGTGGTTACTGTAACAATAAGGTTCAACCGACGAATGTTGTTCCCCAAGCAGTGGTGCAGCTTATCTCTACGGTTGGCAAATTTCCGGGTTCTTGGTATTCAACCGTCTCGTACCTCGAATGTTTGAAGGTCGTTCGCTCTTCACCCAGTCGGGTCCAAGCCGCTTGAATAGGGGCAGCTGTTGCACCCCAAAATTTGCTCAACCTATTTCACTTGGTTTATGTTTCAATTGCATTGTCATTTTCATACTAAGTCATGTACATAGTCTAACCATTTGCATAACATAGCATAACAAGGCATCTAACAAGGGATCTAGTGCCATTTTCATCAGAAAGAGGCCCATCAAGAGGTTTTATTCAAGTTCAAGATCATCCAAGTAATCAAGAAATGAGTTGAAGCTGTGAGGAGTTTGAAGGTCAACCAATTGATTTCTCTCCTATCTAGGGGTGTGTTTGAAGATCATCAATGAATGTGTGAGTCATGACTGAGGGTATGTAATGTGTACAAAGATCATGGAATACCTAGAGGGTCATTTTGAAGATGAGACAAGTCATTGATACAAGTACAAGAGCCAGAGTTGAAGTACAGTCAACTAGGGTTTCATCTGGGTCAACCCTAGGTCAACCCTAGGTCAAATGAGTGATTGAAGAGCATCAAGGCTTAGTTGGAGGATGTGGAATTCATGATTTGATATGTGTATACATGTGTGGTGTTATTCCAAGGATAAATCAAAGAGAATCAAGAAGAAGAGGAGTTACTAAATTAGGGTTTTAGTGTAAAAAACCCTAATTTAGGCCTAACTTCCAAGCCAGATAAGTCAAAATGCAAGCTTCAAATGAATTCTTGTTCAGAATGAAACTTGTACAACATATCAATAGCTTTAATTTGAGTACTAGAAGTCTTCAAGGAGATTTATAGAACTCAAGTTATGGTTCTTGCAAGTTATGGGTCCCCAGAGGATACTGAAATTTATCTGTGAAAGTCACTTGACTTCCAAGCAACTTTTTCCCATCAAGGATTTTTCAAATGGATTCTTGGCCAACATAAGAGTTGTAGATCTTGATCTTAGCTTTAATTTGAGTACTAGAAGTCATCAAGAGGATTTGTAGAACTCAAGTTACGGTCTTGGCAACCCAGGGGTATTTTGGGAAAGTTGAATTACAGGTCATTTTTCAACATAGGTCCAAATCTCCAGCTTCCACTCTTCAAATGAAAAAATGTTCAACATGAGATGTGTTCAAAATGATGTTTTTAGGCTAGATAAGAGTTCATGAGAACTTGGAATGGCTTGCTTCACAAAATCATAAAAATGGCCTAAAATGAAGGTATATTTTAAATGAACCAAAATTGGAAATTAGGGTTTTTGATCTACACAACCAAACCAAGGCATATGACATACCATTTTGATTGTAAAAATCATTTTGAGAACATTGACATTGCCACAATTTTGAGTTGAGGGTTATTTCAAGGACTTGCTTTCTAAAAGGCTTACTTGAATCATAAGGCACCATTGCAAAACCACTTGGCAAGGCAAACACAAGCCTCCTTTCCATCCATACTCCTCCAATATCTCATTTGGAGAGATTTTCAAACTCAAAATAAGTACAATTGCAAGCAAAATCATGAGTTGGTATGAGTACATAGCTTGATGGGAGATCTCATGACATGATATGGTGATTTTCTCATTGGATCAATCTAGATCTTTCTAGAGTCCTCCAAGACACTCTATATAAGGTTCAGAAATGATTCCAAGCAAGATTTGGTGAGAATTGAAGGAGAGAAGAGAGGTTGAAACTTGAAATTTCCATGTGCAATTCAGAATCGGTTACAAGCATTTCATCCATTTCAATCCAAGATTTTGATTGTTACAGCTTCCATTGATACTAGTGAGTGATTCCAGATCAAAATCATAACAAATTAGTGGCTGAATCGTGTTCTTGCAATTGAATTTCATCACCTGCAACTCAGAATCGGTTTCCACAATCCAAGCCTCTTCAACCATTTCTTTTGCATACAGAAGCAAGATTATGGTTCATTGAAGGTGTAGTGAAGTTTTCAAAGCTTGATTTGAAGGTTGCATACCTCTGTGCATCAAGATTTTGCAGGTAGGTAAACTTCAATCCATAGCATGATTTAGGTCATTCCAATTGGTTTGATTAGTTAGATTCATTGTAAATGATCATGTGGAACTTTCTGGTAGCTTTAGGATCAATTTAGAGACCATTGGTTAAGTGATGCAAAATCTGTTCGTGCGTGTATCTTGTTTTTCTTGATTACATAACCTTAGATTAATGGTTAGAAATGATCAGTGTGAAGTGGGGAAGAGATTGAGCCACTCAATTTCAAGATTAGTGAGTTTTGATCATGGACCAATTTCTGAAGCTTGAATCGTGTTTGGAGATAGGATTAGTTTCAAGATGTTTGATTATCATAAATGAATTCCTGGTGAGATTTGGAGCATGTTAGGGTTTTAAATCTTTGCATTTGATGGAGATTTGAGGGAGCACGGATTGGAGGAAGAGGAAGCTTCAAAATCTGTTCATCCATGGCTTTTCCCTCCATGAGAGTTTGAAGGTTGAAGACAACCTCTGCACCCTTAGATTAGAGGGAGACTTTGACTAAGATCATGATCCAATGGCCACGCGTGTCTATTTTTGTGAAGGGTGAGTCTGAGAGATGGAACGCTACGTTTCATTTAAAACGTGGCATTGGGCCCATGTGATATTACACTGAATTTCCTTACTTCCTGCACCACGTTTTTTTTTTATTCTTCTTTCTATTTTCATTGTTGTTTTCTGAATAATAATTGGGCTTTAGACGCTTGGCTAGCCACACCCCCTTTTGGGCCCAGATGTCTATTTGAACTAATCTGCATTGCAATTTTACACACACATTTTCCATTTTCTCATATTTTCCCATATTTTCACACATTATTTTAATTTCTTTGAAAATTCATAATAAATTGGAAAATCAACATTTTTGTATGGGAGTTTTTTCTCCATTCTCATAATTGTATCAAGAAAATTATAAAATAATAAAAAATATCATTCCATGCATTTTTCTATTTTTGATTTATTTTTACTTTTAATAGCTTTTATTTCATTTTCATTTGATACATGCTATTTGCTGAATTTAGTATGACCATTTTATTTTACATTTTGATGCCATTATTTTTGCTATGATTAGAGTATAGTATTAGGTTCCCCTTGGAATTATTTCACATTTTTTTGATTTAATTTTAATTAGTTTTGAATGAGGAACATTAGGTTGATTAGAATTAGGGTTAAACTTGACATAGGTGCATTCACCACATAGTTCTTGGGTTTTTAGTTTGATTTAGGCCTTGGGGTTTATGTAGGGTACATGGTACATAGTTAGGGTCCCTTAGAAATTAATCTAGGATTTTATGATGAATATTTCCATTTTATTTAATTTTTGCAAGTTGATTGATGTTGGTATGTTTCCTTCTTGGGAAGTTGCTTTGTTTGTTGAATTTTGGGCTTTCCTTTGGGGTGTTGAGGCTTGTTCTTGGCTTGATGATTGTATGAAGACTTGGAAGATGATTAAAGACAAATTTTGATGCTTGGATCTTAGGTTGCTTGTGCTTGAAGATTGCTTGATGAAGGCTTAGGAGATAGGAGACATAGGGAGAGCTCTAGAGTAGACTGACTTCTTCTGTCAAACATAGAGAGCTTCTGGTGCCTCTATTCCATCCTATGATACAAGGTCCCCTAAAAAAATAGCTCCATCTCTCCTTAGGAGGGTTGTAGAGCATGCTTGAGGATACCTATCACTTGCTGTGATTAAGATCTTGGTGATTTCCCTGGGTTATCATTAAGCCTCTTAACATTTCAACTTCCTCTATTAGTTAATCCTCTCTTGTGAGTGTTTGCCTTGAAGTTGAAGACTTATTGAAGCTCAGAAATGCATTAAAGACTGGAGAAATGAAGCTTGTGCCTGTCAAAGCTGGACATCTGTTGAAGGTTAGGGTTGTATTGTTGTTTGATGCTGTCTGCTTATTGGATTCAGTGCTTGCTAAAGTTGAAGATTATTGGAGATAAGAGCTTACCTGAAGTTTGGACATCATTGTAGAGAAGATAAGATTTTGCCTAATGTTGTTATTGTCAACCTTTTGCTGTTTATCAACTGTAGCTGCTAGAGCTGGTGCTGTTTGAACTACTTACTATATGAGTTGGTGTGGCTGTCTGAGCTGGTGTTGGATGTGATTTTCTTTGCTGTATTGTCTGTTGACTTTCCCTTAGGTTTGAAGTGAAGCTGTTTCACTTTGCCTATTGTTTGTTGCTGCATCTCATGCATACTTACTATTTATTGTATTTTTGTTGTTTCTTTTCCGTTTATCCCCTACGATCTCTGATTTCCTCTGTGCAGGAGGGAATCATGACAGACATTAGGTTGTAATCCATGCATGACAACATTAGGGTAGTTTTGATTCCATTTCAAACCCTAGGATTTTTTAGACTTCTTTCTCTTCTATCTCAGAACAATTCAAAACACAGTAATAAGGATAATCGATGTCGTATGCTACGAGCCTTAAGCTATTTGAGAAAGGTTGCTGGAGGGTCACTCTTCAGTAACCTGATTGCTTAGTGTGTTACCCTTAGGGTGACATACGACGTAATCACCCTCAAATCATAGTCTCTAGTGCGTCAGAGATTTCAAACATCATAAAAGACAGTTCTTGCGTAAAAGACTGAAAACAAACATCAAAGTGTCATTTTTGTCCGCTTGGACTCTTAATCAGGAAAAACCCTTTCATATGGAGATAAAAAACATTCAGACAAGCTTGTGTCTTTCTTAGCCCGAACTATGTTTGCTCTGATCTTTCATGCTGTATGAAAGTACGTAGGCATAGGATGCGATATCCTAGCGAGCAACCTTCCCCTCCTTTCCCGTAGGTAGGCGAACTATGTTGAGAGGAACATTTGACTTCACTGTCAAACATCTGTTAAACAAACAAGCATTAATCCGAAGGCCGGCTCAACCCGAAGTTGAGAAGAACATCTGACCTTACCGTCAGGCATCTGTTAAACAAAAAAGCATCGAACCCGAAGGGCGGCTCAACCCGAAGTTGATAAGAACATTAGACCTCACCGTCAGACATCCATTAAACAAAAAGGCATCGAACCCGAAGGGTGGCTCAACCCAAAGTTGAAAAGAACATTTGACTTCGCCGTCAGGCATTTGTTAAACAAACAGGCATCGAACCCGAAGGCTGTCTCAATCTTTAATTGAGAAGAACATCTGACCTCGCCGTCAAAAATCTGTTAAACAAACAGGCATCGAACTCGAAGGCCTGCTCAACTTGAAGTTGAGAGGAACATCTGACCTCCCCATCAGGCATTATTTAAACAAACAGGCATCGAACCCGAAGGCCGGCACAACACGAAGTTGAGAAGAGCATCTGACCTTGCTGTCCGACATTTGTTTAAAAAACAGACATCGAATTTGATGGCCGACTCAACCCGAAGTTGAGAAGATCATCTGACCTTGCTGTCAGGCATTAGTTAAACAAACAGGAATCAAACCCGAAGGCCGGCTCAACCCAAAGTTGAGAAGAACATCTGACCTAGCCGTCAGACATCTGCTAAACAAACAGGCATCGAACCTAAAAGCCGACTCAACCCGAAGTTGAGAAGAACATTTGACCTCGTCATTAGGCATCTGTTAAACAAACAGGTGTGGAACCCGAAGGCCGGCTCAACCCTTAGTTAAGAAGAACATTTGACCTCACCGTCAAACATCTGTTAAACAAACAGGTATCAAACCCGAAGGCCGACTCACCTTGAAGTTGAGAGGAACATCTGACCTCCCCGTCAGACATTAGTTAAACAAATAGGCATTGAACCCGAACGTCGGTACAACACGAAGTTGAGAAGAACATATGACCTCGCTGTCAGGCATCTGTTAAACAAACAGGCATCAAACTTGAAGGCTGGCTCAACACGAAGTTGAGAGGAACATCTGACCTTGCCATTAGGCATCTGTTAAAAAAACAGGCATTGAACCCGAAGGTCGGCTCAACATGAAGTTGAGAGGAACATTTGACTTCACTGTCAAGCATCTGTTAAACAAACAGGAATCAAATCCGAAGTCCGGCTCCATCCTAAATTGAGAAGAACATCTGAACTCACCGTCAAGCATCTGTTATACAAACAAGCATCAAACCCGTAGGGCGGCTCAACCCGAAGTTGATAAGAACATCTGACCTCGCCGTCAGGCATCTGTTAAACAAACAGGCATCGAACCCAAAGGCCGGCTCAACACGAAGTTGAGAGGAACATCTGACCTCGCCGTCAGGCATCTGTTAAACAAACGGGCATCGAACCCGAAGGTCGGTTCAACATGAAGTTGAGAGGAACATTTGACTTCGCAGTCAAGCATCTGCTAAACAAACAGGCAACAAATCCGAAAGTTGGCTAAACCCGAAGTTGAGAAGAACATCTGACCTCACCGTCAGGTTTTCGTTAAACAAACAGGCATCGAACCCGAAGGGCGGCTCAACCCGAAGTTGATAAGAAACTTTGACCTCGCCGTCAGGCATCTGTTAAACAAACAAGCATCAAACCCGAAGGCCGGCTCAACATGAAGTTGAGAGGAACATCAGAGCTCGCTGTCAGGCATCTGTTAAACAAACAGGCATCGAACCCAAAGGCCGGCTCAACATGAAGTTGAGAGGAACATTTTACTTCACTGTCAAGCATCTATTAAACAAACACGCATCTAATCCGAAGGCCAGCTCAACCAGAAGCTGAAAAGAACATCTGACCTCACCGTCAGCCATCTGTTAAACAAACAGGCATCGAACCCGAAGGGTGGCTCAACCCAAAGTTGATAAGAACATTAGACCTCACCGTCAGGCATCTATTAAACAAAAAGGCCTCGAACCCGAAGGCCGCCTCAACCCGAAGTTGAGAAGAACATTTGACCTCGCCGTCAGACATCTGTTAAATAAACAGGCATCGAACCTGAAGGCCGTCTCAATACTTAATTGAGAAGAACATCTGACCTTGCCGTCAAACATCTGTTAAACAAGCAGGCATTGAACCCGAAGGCCGACTCAACTTGAAGTTGAGAGGAACATCTGACCACCCCATCAGGCATTAGTTAAACAAACACGCATCGAACTCGAAGGCCGGTACAACACGAAGTTGAGAAGAACATCTGACCTTGCTGTCAGGCATTTGGTAAACAAACAGGCATCGAATTTGAGGCCGACTCAACCCGAAGTTGAGAAGAACATCTGACCTCAATGTTAGGGATTAGTTAAACAAATAGGAATCGAACCCGAAGGCAGGCTCAACCCGAAGTTGAGAAGAACATCTGAGTTAGCTGCCAGGCATCTGTTAAACAAACAGGCATCGAACCCAAAGGCCGACTTACCCCGAAGTTAAGAACATCTGACCTCGCCGTCAGGCATCCGTTAAACAAAAAGGTGTGGAACCCGAAGGCCGGATCAACCCGAAGTTGAGAAGAACATCTGACCTCGCCGTCAGGCATCCGTTAAACAAACAGGCATCAAACTCGAAGGTCGTCTCAACCCTTAGTTGAGAAGAACATCTGACCTCGCCGTCAAACATCTGTTAAACAAACAGGTATCAAACCCGAAGGCCGGCTCACCTTGATGTTAAGAGGAACATCTGACCTCCCCGTCAGGCATTAGTTAAATAAACAGGCATCAAACCCGAAGGTCGGTACAACATGAAGTTGAGAAGAACATCTGTCCATGCCGTCAGCATCTGTTAAACAAACAGGCATCGAACCTGAAGGCTGGCTCAACACGAAGTTGAGAGGAACATCTGACCTCGCCGTTAGGCATCTATTAAACAAACGGGCATCGAAACCGAAGGTCGGCTCAACATGAAGTTGAGAGGAATATTTGATTTCACTGTCAAGCATCTGTTAAACAAACAAGAATCAAATCTGAAGGCCGGCTCAACTCAAAGTTGAGAAGAAAATTTGACCTCACCGTCAGACATCTGTTAAACAAACAAGCATCGAACCCGTAGGGCGGCTCAACCCGAAGATGATAAGAACATCTGACGTCGCCGTCAGGCATCTGTTAAACAAACAGGCATCGAACCCGAAGACCGGCTCAACATGAAGTTGAGAGGAACATATGACCTCGCCGTCAGGCATCTGTTAAACAAACGGGCATTGAACCCGAAGGTCGGCTCAACATGAAGTTGAGAGGAACATTTGAGTTTGCTGTCAAGCATCGGTTAAACAAACAGGCATCAAATCCGAAGGCCGGCTCAACCCGAAGTTAAGAAGAACATCGGACCTCACCGTCAGGCATCTGTTAAACAAACAGGCATCGAACCCGAAGGGCGGCTCAACCCGAAGTTGATAAGAACATATGACCTCGCCATCAGGCATCATTTAAACAAACTGGAATCGAACCCGAAGGCCGGCTCAACTTGAAGTTGAGAGGAACATCTGACCTCGCCGTCAGGCATCTGTTAAACAAACAGGCATCGAACCCGAAGGCCGGCTCAACACGAAGTTGAGAGGAACATCTGACCTCGCTGTCAGGCATCTGTTAAACAAACAGACATCGAACCCGAAGGTCGGCTTAACATGAAGTTGAGAGGAACATTTGACATTACTGTCAAGCATCTGTTAAACAAGCCGGCACCAAATCCGAAAGCTGGCTCAACCCGAAGTTGAGAAGAACATCTGACCTCGCCGCCAGGCATTTGTTAAACAAACAGGCATCGAACACGAAGGCCGACTCAACTTGAAGTTGAGAGGAACATCTGACCTCCCAACAGACAATAGTAAAACAAACAGGCATCGAACCCGAAGGCCGGCACAACACGAAGTTGAGAAGAACATCTGACCTCGCTGTCAGGCATTTGTTAAACAAACAGGCATCGAATTTGACGGCCGACTCAACCCGAAGTTCAGATGAACATCCGACCTCGCTGTCAGGCATTAGTTAAACAAATTGGAATTGAACCCGAAGGCCGCCTCAATCCAAAGTTGAGAAGAACATCTGACTTAGCCGTCAGGCATCTGTTAAACAAACAGGCATCGAACCCAAAGGCCGACTCAACCCGAAGTTGAGGAGAACATCTGACCTGGCTGTCAGGCATCTGTTAATCAAAAAGGTGTGGAACCCGAAGGCTGGCTCAACCTGAGGTCTAGAAGAACATCTGACCTCGCCGTCAGGAATCCGTTAAACAAACAGGAATCAAACCCGAAGGCCGTATCAACCCTTAGTTTTGAAGAACATCTGACCTCGCCGTCAGGCATCTGTTAAATAAACAGGCATCGAACCCGAAGGCCGGCTCAACACGAAGTTGAGAGGAACATCTGACCTCGCTGCCAGGTATCTTTTAAACAAACGGGCATCGAACCCAAAGGTCGGCTCAACATGAATTTGAGAGGAACATTTGAGTTCATTGTCAAGCATCAATTAAAAAAACAGGCATCAAATCCGAAGGGTGGCTCAACTCGAAGTTGATAATAACATTAGACCTCACCGCCAGGCATCTATTAAACAAAAAGGCATCGAACCCGAAGGCCGACTCAACTCGAAGTTGAGAAGAACATTTGACCTCGCCGTCAGGCATCTGTTAAACAAACAGGCATCAAACCCGTAGGCCGTCTCAATCCTTAATTAAGAAGAACATCTGACCACGCTGTCAAACATCTGTTAAACAAACAGCCATCAAACCGAAGGCCGACTCAACTTGAAGTTGAGAGGAACATCTGACCTCCCCATCAGGCATTAGTTAAAGAAACAGGCATCGAACCCGAAGGCCGGCACAACCCGAAGTTGAGAAGAACACCTGACCTCGCCGTCAGGCATCTGTTAAAGAAACAGGCATCAAACCTGAAGGCCGGCTCAACACAAAGTTGAGAGGATCATCAGACCTCGCTGTTAGTCATCTGTTAAATAAACAGGCATCGAACCCGAAGGTCGGATCAACATGAAGTTGAGAGGAACATTTGACTTTGCTGTCAAGCATCGGTTAAACAAACAGGCATCAAATCCGAAGGCCGACTCAACCCGAAGTTAAGAAGAACATCTGACCTCACTGTCAGGCATCTGTTAAACAAACAGGCATCGAACCCGAAGGGCGGCTCAACCCGAAGTTGATAAGAACATCTTACCTCGCCGTCAGGCATCATTTAAACAAACAGGCATCGAACCCGAAGGCCGGCTCAACATGAAGTTGAGAGGAACATCTGACCTCCCTGTCAGGCATCTGTTAAATAAACAGGCATCGAACCCGAAGGTCGGCTCAACATGAAGTTGAGAGGAACATTTGACTTCACTGTCAAGCATCTATTAAACAAACAAGCATCAAGTCCGAAGGCCGGCTCAACCCAAAGTTAAGAAGAACATCTGACTTCACCGTCAGGCATTTGTTAAACAAACAGATATCGAAACCGATGGGTGGCTCAACTCGAAGTTGATAAGAACATTAGACCTCACCGTCAGGCATCTATTAAACAAAAAGGCATCGAACCCGAAGGCCGACTCAACCCGAAGTTGAGAAGAACATTTGACCTCGCTGTCAGGCATCTGTTAAACAAACAGGCATTGAACCCGAAGGCTGTCTCAATCCTTAATTAATAAGAACATCTGACCTCGCCGTCAAACATTTGTTAAACAAACAGGCATCGAACCCGAAGGCCGACTCAACTTGAAGTTGAGAGGAACATCTGACCTCCCCATCAGGAAATAGTTAAACAAACAGGCATCGAACCCGAAGGCCGGTATAACACGAAGTTGAGAAGAACATCTGACCTCGCTGCAGGCATTTGTAAAACAAACAGGCATCGAATTTGATGGCCGACTCAACTCGAAGTTCAGATGAACATCCGACCTCGCTGTCAGGCATTAGTTAAACAAATAGGAATTGAACCCGAAGGCCGGCTCAACCCGAAGTTGAGAAGAACATCTGACTTAGCCGCCAGGCATCTGTTAAACAAACAGGCATCGAACCAAAAGGCCGACTCAACCCGAAGTTGAGAAGAACATCTGACCTCGCTGTTAGACATCTGTTAAACAAAAACGTGTGGAACCCGAACGCCGGCTAACCCGAAGTTGAGAAGAACATCTGACCTCGCCGTAAGGCATCCGTTAAACAAACAGGCATCAAACCCGAAGGCCGTCTCAACCCTTAGTTTTGAAGAACATCTGACCTCGCTGTCAAACATCTGTTAAACAAACAGGTATCGAACCCGAAGGCCGACTCACCTTGAAGTTGAGAGGAACATATAACCTCCCCGTCAGGCATTAGTTAAACAAACAGGCATCGAACCCAAAGGCCGGCACAAAACGAAGTTGAGAAGAACATCTGATCTTGCCGTCAGGCATCTGTTAAACAAACAGGCATCAAACCTGAAGGCTGGCTCAACACGAAGTTGAGAGGAACATCTAACCTCGCTGTTAGGCATCTGTTAAACAAACAGGCATCGAACCCGAAGGTCGGCTCAACATGAAGTTGAGAGAAACATTTGACTTTGCTGACAAGAATCGGTTAAACAAACAGGCATCAAATCCGAAGGTCGGCACAACCCGAAGTTGAGAAGAACATCTGACCTCACCGTTAGGCATCTGTTAAACAAACAGGCATTGAACCCGAAGGGCGGCTCAACCTGAAGTTGATAAGAACATCTGACCTCGCCGTCAAGCATCATTTAAACAAACAGGCATTGAACTCGAAGGCCGGCTCAAGTTAAAGTTGAGAGGAACATCTGACCTCGTCGTCAGGCATCTGTTAAACAAACAGGCATCGAACCCGAAGGTCGGCTTAACATGAAGTTGAGAGGAACATTTGACATTACTGTCAAGCATCTGTTAAACAAACAGGCACCAAATCCAAAAGCAGGCTCAACCCAAAGTTGAGAAGAACATCTGACCTCACCTCAGGTTTTTGTTAAACAAACAGGCATCGAACCCGAACGGCGGCTCAACCCGAAGGTGAAAAGAACATCTGAGCTTGCCGTCAGGCATCTGTTAAACAAACCGGCATCGAACCCGAAGGCCGACTCAACACGAAGTTGAGAGGAACATCTGACCTCACTATCAGGCATCTATTAAACAAACAGGCATCAAATCCGAAGGCCGGCTCAACCCGAAGTTGAGAAGAACATCTGACCTCACTGTCAGGCAACTGTTAAACAAACAGGCATCGAACCCGAAGGGTGGCTCAACTCGAAGTTTATAAGAACATTTGACCTCACCGTCAGGCATCTATTAAACAAAAAGTTATCGAACCCGAAGGCCGACTCAACCCAAAGTTGAGAAGAACATTTGACCTCGCCGTCAGGCATCGGTTAAACAAACAAGCATCGAACCCAAAGGTCGGCTTAACATGAAGTTGAGAGGAACATTTGACATTACTGTCAAGCATCTGTTAAACAAACAGGCACCAAATCCGAAAGCCGGCTCAACACGAAGTTGAGAAGAACATCTGACCTCACCGTCAGGTTTTTGTTAAACAAACAGGCATCGAACCTGAAGGCTGGCTCAGGACGAAGTTGAGAGGAACATCTGACCTCGCTGTTAAGCATCGGTTAAACAAATAGGCATCGAACCCGCAGGCCGACTCAACATGAAGTTGAGAGGAACATTTGACTTCACTGTCAAGCATCGGTTAAACAAACAGGCATCAAATCTGAAGGCCGGCTCAACCCGAAGTTGAGAAGAACATCTGACCTCACCGTCAGGTTTTTGTTAAACAAACAGGCATCGAACCCGAACGGCGGCTCAACCCGAATTTGAGAAGAACATCTGAACTCACCATCAAACATCTGTTAAACAAACGGGCATCGAACCCGAAGGCCGACTCAACTTGAAGTTGAGAGGAACATCTGACCTCCCCATCTCGCATTAGTTAAACAAACAGGCATCGAACCCGAAAGCCGGCACAACACGAAGTTGAGAAGAATATCTGACCTTGCCGTCAGGCATCTGTTAAACAAACAGGCATCGAACCTGAAGGCCGGCTCAACACGAAGTTGAGAGGAACATCTGACCTCTCTGTTAGGCATCTGTTAAACAAACATGCATCGAACCCGAAGGCCGACTCAGCTTGAAGTTGAGAGGAACATCTGACCTTGCTGTCAGGCATCTGTTAAACAAACAGGCATTAAACCCGAAGGTCGGCTTAACATGAAGTTGGGAGGAACATTTGACATTACTGTCAAGCATCTGTTAAACAAACAGGCACCAAATCCGAAAGCCGGCTCAACCCGAAGTTGAGAAGAACATCTGACCTCACCGTCAGGTTTTTGTTAAACAAACAGGCAATGAACCCGAACGGCGGCTCAACCCGAAGTTGAGAAGAACATCTGACCTCGCCGCCAGGCATCTGTTAAACAAACATGCATTGAACCCGAAGGTCGACTCAACACGAAGTTGAGAGGAACCTCTGACCTCGCTGTCAGGCATCTATTAAACAAACAAGCATCAAACCCGAAGGTCGGCTCAACATGAAGTTGAGAGGAACATTTGACTTCACTGTCAAGCATCTATTAAACAAACAGGCATCAAATCCGAAGGCCAGCTCAACCCGAAGTTGAGAAGAACATCTGACCTCACTGTCAGACATCTGTTAAACAAACAGGCATCGAACCCGAAGGGTGGCTCAACTCGAAATTGATAAGAACATTTGACCTCACCGTCAGGCATCTATTAACCAAAAAGGCATCGAACCCGAAGGCCGACTCAACCCGAAGTTTAGAAGAACATTTGACCTCGCCGTCAGGCATCTGTTAAACAAACAAGCATCGAACCCAAAGGTCGGCTTAACATGAAGTTGAGAGGAACATTTGACATTACTGTCAAGCATCTGTTAAACAAACAGGCACCAAATCCGAAAGTCGGCTCAACCCGAAGTTGAGAAGAACATCTGACCTCACCGTCAGGTTTTTGTTAAACAAACACGCATCGAACCCGAACGGAGGCTCAACCCGAAGTTGAGAAGAACATCTGACCTCACCGTCAGGAATCTTTTAAACAACAAGGCATCGAACCCGAAGGCCGACCTAACTTGAAGTTAAGAGGAACATCTGACCTCCCCATCAGGAATTAGTTAAACAAACAGGCATCGAACCCAAAGGTCGGCACAACACGAAGTTGAGAAGAACATCTGACCTCGCAGTCAGGCATCTGTTAAACAAACAGGCATCGAACCTGAAGGTCGACTCAACACAAAGTTGAGAGGAACATCTGACTTCGCTGTTAGGCATCTGTTAAACAAACAGGCATCGAACCTGAAGGCTGGCTCAACACGAAGTTGAGAGGAACATCTGACCTCGCTGTTAAGCATCGGTTAAACAAATAGGCATCGAACCCGCAGGCCGACTCAACATGAAGTTGAGAGGAACATTCGACTTCGCTGTCAAGCATCGGTTAAACAAACAGGCATCGAACCCGAACGGCGGCTCAACCCGAATTTGAGAAGAACATCTGACCTCGCCATCAAACATCTGTTAAACAAACAGGCATCGAACCCGAAGGCCGACACAACTTGAAGTTGAGAGGAACATCTGACCTCCCCATCTCGCATTAGTTAAACAAACAGGCATCGAACCCGAAGGCCGGCACAACATGAATTTGAGAAGAACATCTGACCTTACCGTCAGGCATCTGTTAAACAAACAGGCATCGAACCTGAAGGCCGGCTCAACACGAAGTGGAGAGGAACATCTGACCTCGCTGTTAGGCATCTGTTAAACAAACAGGCATCGAACCCGAAGGCCGGCTCAACTTGAAGTTGAGAGGAACATCTGACCTCGCCGTCAGGCATGTGTTAAAAAATAGGCATCGAACCCGAAGGCCGACTCAACACGAAGTTGAGAGGAACATTTGATATTACTGTCAAGCATCTGTTAAACAAACAGGCACCAAATTCGAAAGCCGGCTCAACCCGAAGTTGAGAAGAACATATGACCTCACCGTCAGGTTTTTGTTAAACAAACAGGCATCGAACCCGAACGGCGGCTCAACCCGAAGTTGAGAAGAACATCTGACCTCGCCGTCAGGCATCTGTTAAACAAACAGGCATCGAACCCGAAGGCCGACTCAACACGAAGTTGAGAGGAACATCTGACCTCACTGTCAGGCATCTATTAAACAAACAGGCATTGAACCCGAAGGTCGGCTCAACATGAAGTTGAGAGGAACATTTGACTTCACTGTCAAGCATCTGTTAAACAAACAGGCATCAAATCCGAAGGCCGGCTCAACCCGAAGTTGAGAAGAACATCTGACCTTACTGTCAGGCATCTGTTAAACAAACAGGCATCGAACTCGAAGGGTGGCTCTACTCGAAGTTGATAAGAACATTAGACCTCACCGTCTGGAATCTACTAAACAAAAAGGCATCGAACCCGAAGGCAGACTCAACCCAAAGTTGAGAAGAACATTTGACCTCGCCGTCAGGCATCTGTTAAACAAACAAGCATCGAACCCAAAGGTCGGCTTAACATGAAGTTGAGAGGAACATTTGACATTACTGTCAAGCATCTGTTAAACAAACAGGCACCAAATCTGAAAGCCGGCTCAACTCGAAGTTGAGAAGAAAATCTGACCTCACCGTCAGGTTTTTGTTAAACAAACAGGCATCGAACCCGAACGGCGGCTCAACTCGAAGTTGAGAAGAACATCTGACCTCACCGTCAGGAATCTGTTAAACAAACAGGCATCGAACCCGAAGGCTAACTCAACTTGAAGTTAAGAGGAACATCTGACATCACCGTCAGGCATCTCTTAAACAAAGAGGCATCGAACCCGAAGGCCGGCTCAACACGAAGTTGTGAGGAACATATGAAGTTCGGAAAAACATGAAGTTGATAGGAACATTTGACTTCACTGTCAAACATCTATTAAACAAACAGGCATCAAATCCGAAGTTCGGCTGAACCCGAAGTTGAGAAGAACATCTGACCTCCCCATCAGGCATCTGTTACATAAACAGGCATCGAACCCGAAGGCCGGCTCAACTTGAAGTTGAGAAGAACATCAGACTTCACCGTTAGGCATCAACCCAAACGGCGGCTCAACCCAAAATTTAGAAGAACATCTGACCTCGCCGTCAGGCATCTGTTAAACAAACAGGCATCGAACCCTAAGGCCGACTCAACACGAAGTTGAGAGGAACATCTGACCTCCCCATCTCGCATTAGTTAAACAAACAGGCATCGAACCCGAAGGCCGGAACAACACGAAGTTGAGAAGAACATCTGACCTTGCCATCAGGCATCTGTTAAACAAACAGGCATCGAAGTTGAAGGCCAGCTCAACACGAAGTGGAGAGGAACATCTGACCTCGCTGTTAGGCATCTGTTAAACAAACAGGCATCGAACCCGAAGGCAGGCTCAACTTCAAGTTGAGAGGAACATCTGACCTCGCCGTCAGGCATCTGTTAAACAAACAGGCATCGGACCCGAAGGTCGACTTAACATGAAGTTGAGAGGAACATTTGACATTACTGTCAAGCATCTGTTACACAAACAAGCACCAAATCCGAAAGTCGGCTCAACCCGAAGTTGAGAAGAACATCTGACCTCACCATCAGGTTTTTGTTAAACAAACAGGCATCGAACCCGAACGGCGGCTCAACCCGAAGTTGAGAAGAACATCTGACCTCGCCGTCAGGCATCTGTTAAACAAACAGGTATCGAACCTTAAGGTCGACTCAACACGAAGTTGAGAGGAACATCTAACCTCGCTGTCAGACATCTATTAAACAAACAGACATCGAACCCGAAGGTCGACTCAACATGAAGTTGAGAGGAACATTTGACTTCACTATCAAGCATGCGTTAAATAAACAGACATCAAATTCGAAGGCCGGCTCAACCCGAAGTTGAGAAGAACATCTGACCTCACTGTCAGGCATCTGTTAAACAAACAGGCATCGAACCCGAAGGGTGGCTCAACTCGAAGTTGATAAGAACATTAGACCTCACCGTCAGGCATCTATTAAACAAAAAGGCATCGAACCCGAAGTTCGACTCAACCCGAAGTTGAGAAGAACATTTGACCTCGCCGTCAGGAATCTATTAAACAAACAAGCATCGAACCCGAAGGCCGTCTCAATCCTTAATTAAGAAGAACATCTGACCTCGCCGTCAAACATCTGTTAAACAAACACGCATCGAACCCGAAGGCCGACTCAACTTGAAGTTGAGAGGAACATCTGACCTCCCCATCAGGCATTAGTTAAACAAACAGGCGTCGAACCCGAAGGCCGGCACAACACAAAGTTGAGAAGAACATCTGACCTGGCCGTCAGGCATCTGTTAAACAAATAGGCATCGAACCTTATTGCCTGCTCAACACAAAGTTGAGAGGAACATATGACCTTGCTGTTAGGCATCTGTTAAACAAACAGGCATCGAACCCGAAGGTTGGCTCAACATGAAGTTGAGAGGAACATTTGACCTCGCTGTCAGGCATCTATTAAACAAACAGGCATCAAAACCGAAGGCCGGCTCAACCCGAAGTTGAGATGAACATCTGACCTCACCGTCCGGCATCCGTTTGTTTAACAGATGCCTAACGGCGAAGGCAGATGTTCTTATCAACTGCGGGTTGAGCCACCCTTCGGGTTCGATGCCTGTTTGTTTAATAGATGTCTTGACGGTGAGGTCAGATGTTCTTCTCAACTTCAAGTTAAGCCGGCCTTCGGGTTTGATGCCTGTTTGTGTAACAGATGCCTGATGGTGAGGTCAGATGTTCTTCTCAACTTCGGGTTCAGCCGGCCTTCGGATTTGATGCCTGTTTGTTTAACAGATGTTTGACAGTGAAGTCAAATGTTCCTCTCAACTTCATTTTTTTCCGAACTTCAGATGTTCCTCTCAACTTCGTGTTGAGCCGGCCTTCGGGTTTGATGCCTCTTTGTTTAAGAGATGCCTGACGGCGATGTCAGATGTTCTTATTAACTTCGGGTTGAGCTTGCCTTCGGGTTCTATGCCTGTTTGTTTAACAGATGCCTAACAGCGAAGTCCGATGTTCTTATCAACTTCGGGTTGAGCCGCCCTTCGGGTTCGATGCCTGTTTTTTTAACAGATGCCTGACGGTGAGGTCAGATGTTCTTCTCAATTAAGGATTGAGACGGCCTTCGGGTTTGATGCCTGTTTGTTTAACAGATGCCTAACGGCGAGGTCAGATGTTCTTCTCAAATTCGGGTTGAGCCAGCCTTCGGGTTCGATGCCTGTTTGTTTAACAGATGCCTGGCGGAGAGGTCTAATGTTCTTCCCAACTTCGGGTTGAGCCGGCCTTCGGGATCGATGCCTGTTTGTTTAACAGATGCCTAACAGGGAGTTCAGATGTTCTTCTCAACTTCAAGTTGAGCCGGCCTTCGGGTTCGATGCCTGTTTGTTTAACAGATGTTTGACAGCGATGTCAGATGTTCTTCTCAATTAAGGATTGAGAGGGCCTTCAGGTTCAATGCCTGTTTGTTTAACAGATGCCTAACAGCAAGGTCAAATGTTCTTCTCAACTTCGGGTTGAGCCGGCCTTCAAGTTCGATGCCGTTTTGTTTAACAGATGCCTGACGGAGAGGTCTAATGTTCTTATCAACTTCGGGTTGAGCCGCCCTTCGGGGTCGCCGCCTATTTGTTTAACAGATGCCTGACGGTAAGGCAGATGTTCTTCTCAACTTCGGGTTGAGCCGGCCATCGGATTTGATGCCTGTTTTTTTAACAGATGCTTGACAGTGAAGTCAAATGTTCCTCTCAACTTCATGTTGAGCCGACCTTCAGGTTCGATGCCTGTTTGTTTGACAGATGCGTGACGGCGAGGTCAGATGTTCCTCTCAACTTCGTGTTGAGCCGGCCTTCGGGTTCGATGCTTGTTTGTTTAAGAGATGCCTGACGGCGAGGTCAGATGTTCCTCTCAACTTCGTGTTGAGATGGCTTTCGGGTTCGATGCCTGTTTGTTTAAGAGATGCCTGACGGCGAGGTCAGATGTTCTTATTAACTTCGGGTTGAGCAGGCCTTTGGGTTTGATGCCTGTTTTTTTAACAGATGCCTGGCGGAGAGGTCTTATGTTCTTATCAACTTTTGGTTGAGCCGCCCTTCAGGTTCGATGCCTGTTTGTTTAATAGATGCTTGACAGTGACGTTAAATGTTCCTCTTAACTTCATGTTGAGCCGGCCTTCGGGTTCGATGCCTGTTTGTTTAAGAGATGCCTGACGGCGAGGTCAGATGTTCCTCTCAACTTCGTGTTGAGCCGGCCTTCGGGTTCGATGCCTCTTTGTTTAAGAGACGCCTGACGGCGATGTCAGATGTTCTTATTAACTTCGGGTTGAGCTTGCCTTTGGGTTCTATGCCTGTTTGTTTAACAGATGCCTAACGGCGAAGTCCGATGTTCTTACAAACTTCGGGTTGAGCCGCCCTTCGGGTTCGATGCCTGTTTTTTTAACAGATGCCTGACGGTGAGGTCAGATGTTCTTATTAACTTCGGGTTGAGCTTGCCTTTGGGTTCTATGCCTGTTTGTTTAACAGATGCCTAACGGCGAAGTCCGATGTTCTTACAAACTTCGGGTTGAGCCGCCCTTCGGGTTCAATGCCTGTTTTTTTAACAGATGCCTGACGGTGAGGTCAGATGTTCTTCTCAACTTCAAGTTGAGCCGGCCTTCAGGTTCGATGCCTGTTTGTTTAACAGATGTTTGACGGCGAGGTCAGATGTTCTTCTCAATTAAGGATTGAGACGGCCTTCGGGTTTGATGCCTGTTTGTTTAACAGATGCCTAACGGCGAGGTCAGATGTTCTTATCAAATTCGGGTTGAGCCAGCCTTCGGGTTCGATGCCTGTTTGTTTAACAGATGCCTGGCGGAGAGGTCTAATGTTCTTCTCAACTTCGGGTTGAGCCGGCCTTCGGGATCGATGCTTGTTTGTTTAACAGATGCCTGACAGGGAGTTCAGATGTTCTTCTCAACTTCAAGTTGAGTCGGCCTTCAGGTTCGATGCCTGTTTGTTTAACAGATGTTTGACAGCGATGTCAGATGTTCTTCTCAATTAAGGATTGAGAGGGCCTTCAGGTTCGATGCCTGTTTGTTTAACAGATGCCTAACAGCGAGGTCAAATGTTCTTCTCAACTTCGGGTTGAGCCGGCCTTCAAGTTCGATGCCTGTTTGTTTAACAGATGCCTGACGGAGAGGTTTAATGTTCTTATCAACTTCGGGTTGAGCCGCCCTTCGGGGTCGCCGCCTATTTGTTTAACAGATGCCTGACGGTAAGGTCAGATGTTCTTCTCAACTTCGGGTTGAGCCGGCCATCGGATTTGATGCCTGTTTGTTTAACAGATGCTTGACAGTGAAGTCAAATGTTCCTCTCAACTTCATGTTGAGCCGACCTTCAGGTTCAATGCCTGTTTGTTTGACAGATGCCTGACGGCGAGGTCAGATGTTCCTCTCAACTTCGTGTTGAGCCGGCCTTCGGGTTCGATGCTTGTTTGTTTAAGAGATGCCTGACAGCGAGGTCAGATGTTCCTCTCAACTTCATGTTGAGCTGGCTTTCGGGTTCGATGCCTGTTTGTTTAAGAGATGCCTGACGGCGAGGTCAGATGTTCTTATTAACTTCGGGTTGAGCAGGCCTTTGGGTTTGATGCCTGTTTTTTTAACAGATGCCTGGCGGAGAGGTCTTATGTTCTTATCAACTTTGGGTTGAGCCGCCCTTCGGGTTCGATGCCTGTTTGTTTAACAGATGCTTGACAGTGAAGTCAAATGTTCCTCTTAACTTCATGTTGAGCCGGCCTTCGGGTTCAATGCCTGTTTGTTTAAGAGACGCCTAACGGCGATGTCAGATGTTCTTATTAACTTCGGGTTGAGCTTGCCTTCGGGTTTTATGCCTGTTTGTTTAACAGATGCCTAACGACGAAGTCCGATGTTCTTACAAACTTCGGGTTGAGCCGCCCTTCGGGTTCGATGCCTGTTTTTTTAATAGATGCCTGACGGTGAGGTCAGATGTTCTTCTCAACTTCAAGTTGAGCCGGCCTTCAGGTTCGATGCCTGTTTGTTTAACAAATGTTTGACGGCGAGGTCAGATGTTCTTCTCAATTAAGGATTGAGACGGCCTTCGGGTTTGATGCCTGTTTTTTTAACAGATGCCTAACGGCAAGGTCAGATGTTCTTCTCAACTTCGGGTTGAGCCAGCCTTCGGGTTCGATGCCTATTTGTATAACAGATGCCTATCGGAGAGGTCTAATGTTCTTATCAACTTCGGGTTGAGCCGCCATTTGGGTTCGATGCCTGTTTGTTTAACAGATGCCAGACGGTGAGGTCAGATGTTCTTCTCAACTTCGGGGTGAGCCGGCCTTCGGATTTGATGCCTGTTTGTTTAAAAGATGCTTGACAGTGAAGTCAAATGTTCCTCTTAACTTCATGTTGAGCCGGCCTTCGGGTTCGATGCCTGTTAGTTTAACAGATGCCTGACGGCGAGGTCAGATGTTCCTCTAAACTTCGTGTTGAGCCGGCCTTCGGGTTCGATGCCTCTTTGTTTAAGAGATGCCTGACGGCGATGTCAGATGTTCTTATTAACTTCGGGTTGAGCTTGCCTTCGGGTTCTATGCCTGTTTGTTTAACAGATGCCTAACGGCGAAGTCCGATGTTCTTATCAACTTCGGGTAGAGCCGCCCTTCGGGTTCGATGCCTGTTTTTTTAACAGATGCCTGACGGTGAGGTCAGATGTTCTTCTCAACTTCAAGTTGAGCCGACCTTCAGGTTCGATGCCTGTTTGTTTAACAGATGTTTGACGGTGAGGTCAGATATTCTTCTCAATTAAGGATTGAGACGGCCTTCGGGTTTGATGCCTGTTTGTTTAACAAATGCCAAACGGCGAGGTCAGATGTTCTTCTCAACTTCGGGTTGAGCCAGCCTTCGGGTTCGATGCCTGTTTGTTTAACAGATGCCTGGAAGAGAGGTCTAATGTTCTTCTCAACTTCGGGTTGAGCCGGCCTTCGGGTTCGATGGCTGTTTGTTTAACAGATGCCTGACATGGAGTTCAGATGTTCTTCTCAACTTCGGGTTGAGCCGGCCTTCGGGTTCGATGCATGTTTGTTTAACAGATGCCTGACGGCGAGGTCAGATGTTCCTCTCAACTTCGTGTTGAGCCGGCCTTCGGGTTCGATGCCTTTTTGTTTAAGAGATGCCTGACGGTGATGTCAGATGTTCTTATTAACTTCGGGTTGAGCTTGCCTTCGGGTTCTATGCCTGTTTGTTTAACAGATGCCTAACGGTGAAGTCTGATGTTCTTATCAACTTCGGGTTGAGCCGCCCTTCGGGTTCGATGCCTGTTTTTTTAACAGATGCCTGACGGTGAGGTCAGATGTTCTTCTCAACTTCAAGTTGAGCCATCCTTCAGGTTCGTTGCCTGTTTGTTTAACAGAGGTTTGACGGTGATGTCAGATATTCCTTTCAATTAAGGATTGAGACGGCCTTCGGGTTTGATGCCTGTTTGTTTAACAGATGCCTAACGGCGAGGTCAGATGTTCTTCTCAACTTCGGGTTGAGCCAACCTTCGGGTTCGATGCCTGTTTGTTTAACAGATGCCTAGCGGAGACGTCTAATGTTCTTCTCAACTTCGGGTTGAGCCGACTTTCGGGTTCGATGCCTGTTTGTTTAACAGATGCCTGACACAGAGTTCAGATGTTCTTCTCAACTTCGGGTTGAGCCGGCCTTTGGGTTTGATGCCTGTTTGTTTAACATATGCCTGGCGGAGAGTTCTAATGTTCTTATCAACTTCGGTTTGAGCCGCCCTTCGGGTTCAACGCCTGTTTGTTTAACAGATGCCTGACAATGAGGTCAGATGTTCTTCTCAACTTAGGGTTGAGCCGGCCTTCGGATTCGATGCTTGTTTGTTTAACAAATGCTTGACAGTGAAGTCAAATGTTCCTCCAACTTCATGTTGAGCCGACCTTCAGGTTCGATGCCAATTTGTTTAACAGATGCCTAACGGCGAGGTCAGATGTTCTTAATAACTTTGGGTTGAGCTGGCCTTTGGGTTCGATGCCTGTTTGTTTAATAGATGCCTAACGGCGAAGTCAGATGTTCTTATCAACTGCGGGTTGAGCCACCCTTCGGGTTCGATTCCTGTTTGTTTAATAGATGCCTGACGGTGAGGTCAGATGTTCTTCTGAACTTCAAGTTAAGCCGGCCTTCGGGTTCGATGCCTGTTTGTGTAACAGATGTCTGGCGGAGAGGTCTAATGTTCTTATCAACTTTGGGTTGAGCCGCCCTTCGGGTTCGATGCCTGTTTGTTTAATAGATGCTTGACAGTGAAGTCAAATGTTCCTCTTAACTTCATGTTGAGCCGGCCTTCGGGTTCGATGCCTGTTTGTTTAACAGATGCCTGACGGTGAGGTCAGATGTTCCTCTCAACTTCGTGTTGAGACGGCCTTCGGGTTCGATGCCTCTTTGTTTAAGAGATGCCTGACGGCGAGGTCAGATGTTCTTATCAACTTCGGTTTGAGCCGGCCTTTGGGTTTGATGCCTGTTTGTTTAACAGATGCCTGGCGAAGAGGTCTAATATTCTTATCAACTTCGGGTTGAGCCGCCCTTCGGGTTCGATGCCTGTTTCTTTAACAGATGCCTGACGGTGAGGACAGATGTTCTTCTCAACTTCGGGGTGAGCCGCCTTCGAATTTGATGCTTTTTTGTTTAACAGATGCTTGACAGTGAAGTCAAATGTTCCTCTTAACTTCATGTTGAGCCGGCCTTCGGGTTCGATGCCTGTTTGCTTAACAGATGCGTGACGGCGAGGTCAGATGTTCCTCTCAATTTCGTGTTGAGCAGGCCTTCGGGTTCGATGCCTCTTTGTTTAAGAGATGCCTGACGGTGATGTCAGATGTTCTTATTAACTTCAGGTTGGGCTTGCCTTCGGGTTCTATGCCTGTTTGTTTAACAGATGCCTAACGGTAAAGTCCGATGTTCTTATCAACTTCGGGTTGAGCCGCCCTTCGGGTTCGATGCATGTTTTTTTAACAGATGCCTGACGGTGATGTCAGATGTTCTTCTCAACTTCAAGTTGAGCCGACCTTCAGGTTCGATGCTCGTTTGTTTAACAGATGTTTGACGGCGGGTTCAGATGTTCTTCTCAATTAAGGATTGAGACGGCCTTCGGGTTTGATGCCTGTTTGTTTAACAGATGCCTAATGGCGAGGTCAGATGTTCTTCTCAACTTCGGGTTGAGCCAGCCTTCGGGTTCGATGCCTGTTTGTTTAACAGGTGCCTGGCAGAGAGGTCTAATGTTCTTCTCAACTTCGGGTTGAGCCGGCCTTCGGGTTTGATGCCTGTTTGTTTAACAGATGCCTGACAGGGAGTTCAGATGTTCTTCTCAACTTCGGGTTGAGCCGGCTTTTGGGTTTGATGCCTGTTTGTTTAACATATGCCTGGAGGAGAGTTCTAATGTTCTTATCAACTTCGGGTTGAGCCGCCCTTCGGGTTCAATGCCTGTTTGTTTAACAGATGCCTGACAGTGAGGTCAGATGTTCTTCTCAACTTCGGGTTGAGCCGGCCTTCAGATTCGATGCCTGTTTGTTTAACAAATGCTTGACAGTGAAGTCAAATGTTCCTCCAACTTCATGTTGAGCCGACCTTCAGGTTCGATGCCTATTTGTTT
The DNA here is from genome assembly GCA_963859935.3 of Lathyrus sativus. Classification (NCBI taxonomy): domain Eukaryota; kingdom Viridiplantae; phylum Streptophyta; class Magnoliopsida; order Fabales; family Fabaceae; genus Lathyrus; species Lathyrus sativus. The sequence goes on along the minus strand of CAWUDS030000587.1, from coordinate 122,199 downwards.
AACAGATGCCTAACGGCGAGGTCAGATGTTCTTATCAACTTCGGGTTGAGCTGGCCTTTGGGTTCGATGCTTGTTTGTTTAATAGATGCCTAACGGCGAAGTAAGATGTTCTTATCAACTGCGGGTTGAGCCACCCTTCGGGTTCGATGCCTGTTTGTTTAATAGATGCCTGACGGTGAGGTCAGATGTTCTTCTCAACTTCAAATTAACCCGGCCTTCGGGTTCGATGCCTGTTTGTGTAACAGATGCCTGATGGTGAGGTCAGATATTCTTCTCAACTTCGGGTTCACCCGACCATCGGATTTGATGCCTGTTTGTTTAACAGATGCTTGACAGTGAAGTCAAATTTTCCTCTCATCTTCATGTTTTGCCGAACTTCAGGTTCGATGCTTGTTTCTTTAACAGATGCCTGTCGGCGAGGTCAGATGTTACTCTCAACTTCGTGTTGAGCCGGCCTTCGGGTTCGATGCCTGTTTGTTTAAGAGATGCCTGACGGCGAGGTCAGATGTTCTTATCAACTTCGGTTTGAGCCGGCCTTTGGGTTTGATGCCTGTTTGTTTAACAGATGCCTGGCGAAGAGGTCTAATATTCTTATCAACTTCGGGTTGAGCCGCCCTTCGGGTTCGATGCCTGTTTGTTTAACAGATGCCTGACGGTGAGGACAGATGTTCTTCTCAACTTCGGGGTGAGCCGACCTTCGGATTTGATGCTTGTTTGTTTAACAGATGCTTGACAGTGAAGTCAATTGTTCCTCTTAACTTCATGTTGAGCCGTCCTTCGGGTTCGATGCCTGTTTGTTTAACAGATACCTGACGGCGAGGTCAGATGTTCCTCTCAACTTCGTGTTGAGCCGGCCTTCGGGTTCGATGCCTCTTTGTTTAAGAGATGCCTGACGGCGATGTCAGATGTTCTTATCAACTTTGGGTTGAGCTGGCCTTCGGGTTCGATGCCTGTTTGTTTAACAGATGCCTAACGGCGAAGTCAGATGTTCTTATAACCTTCGGGTTGAGCCGCCCTTTGGGTTCGATGCCTGTTTTTTTAATAGATGCCTGACGGTGAGGTCAGATGTTCTTCTCAACTTCAAGTTGAGCCGGCCTTCAGGTTCGATACCTGTTTGTTTAACAGATGTTTGACGGCGAGGTTAGATGTTCTTCTCAATTAAGGATTGAGCCGTCCTTCGGGTTCGATGCCTGTTTGTTTAACAGATGCCTGGCAGAGAGGTCTAATGTTCTTATCAACTTCGGGTTGAGCCGCCCTTCGTGTTCGATGCCTGTTTGTTTAACATATGCCTGACGGTGAGGTCATAAGTTCTTCTCAACTTCGGGTTGAGCCGACCTTCGAATTTGATGCCTGTTTGTTTAACAGATGCCTGAAGGCAAGGTCAAATGTTCTTATCAACATTGGGTTGAGCCGGCCTTCAGGTTCGATGCCTGTTTGTTTAACAGATACCTGACGGCGAAGTCAGATGTTCTTATCAACTTCGGGTTGAGCCGCCCTTCGGGTTCGACGCCTGTTTTTTTAAGAGATGCCTGACGGCGAGGTCAGATGTTCTTATAAACTTCGGGTTGAGCCGGCCTTCGGGTTCGTTGCCTGTTTGTTTAACAGATGCCTGACGGTAAAGTCAGATGTTCTTCTCAACTTCATGTTGTTCCGGCATTCGGGTTCGATGCCTGTTTGTTTAAATGATGCCTGACAGTGAGGTCAGATGTTCTTCTCAACTTCAACTTGAGCCGGCCTTCGGGTTCGATGCCTGTTTGTTTAACAGATGTTTCACAGCGATGTCCGATGCTCTTCTCAATTAAGGATTGAGAGGGCCTTCAGGTTCGATGCCTGTTTGTTTAACAGATGCCTAACGGCGAGGTCAAATGTTCTTCTCAACTTCGGGTTGAGCCGGCCTTCGGGTTCGATGCCTGTTTGTTTAACAGATGCCTGGCGGAGAGGTCTAATGTTCTTATCAACTTCGGGTTGAGCCGCCCTTCGGGGTCGCCGCCTATTTGTTTAACAGATGTTCTTCTCAACTTCGGGTTGAGTCGGCCATCGGATTTGATGCCTGTTTGTTTAACAGATGCTTGACAGTGAAGTCAAATGTTCCTCTAAACTTCATGTTGAGCCAACCTTCAGGTTCGATGCCTGTTTGTTTAACAGATGCCTGACGGCGAGGTGAGATGTTCCTCTCAACTTCGTATTGAGTCGACCTTCGGGTTCGATGCTTGTTTGTTTAAGAGATGCCTAACGGCGAGGTCAGATGTTCCTCTCAACTTCGTGTTGAGCCGGCTTTCGGGTTCGATGCCTGTTTGTTTAAGAGATGCCTGACGGCGAGGTCAGATGTTCTTATTAACTTCGGGTTGAGCCGGCCTTTGGGTTTGATACCTTTTTTTTAACAGATGCCTGGCGGAGAGGTCTAATGTTCTTATCAACTTTGGGTTGAGCCGCCCTTCGGGTTCGATGCCTGTTTGTTTAATAGATGCTTGACAGTGAAGTCAAATGTTCCTCTTAACTTCATGTTGAGCCGGCCTTCGGGTTCGATGCCTGTTTGTTTAACAAATGCCTGACGGTGAGGTCAGATGTTCCTCTCAACTTCGTGTTGAGCCGGCCTTCGGGTTCGATGCCTCTTTGTTTAATAGATGCCTAACGGCGAAGTCCGATGTTCTTATCAACTTTGGGTTGAGCCGCCCTTCGGGTTCGATGCCTGTTTTTTTAACAGATGCCTGACGGTGAGGTCAGATGTTCTTCTCAACTTCAAGTTGAGCCGGCCTTCAGGTTTGATGCCTGTTTCTTTAACAGATGTTTGACGGCGACGTCAGATGTTCTTCTCAATTAAGGATTGAGACGGCCTTCGGGTTTGATGCCTGTTTGTTTAACAGATGCCTAACGGCGAGGTCAGATGTTCTTCTCAACTTCGGGTTGAGCCAGCCTTCGGGTTCGAACCCTGTTTGTTTAACAGATGCCTGGCGGAGAGGTCTAATGTTCTTATCAACTTCGGGTTGAGCCGCCCTTCAGGTTCGATGCCTGTTTGTTTAACATATGCCTGACGGTGAGGTCAGAAGTTCTTCTCAACTTCGGGTTGAGCCGACCTTCGGATTTGATGCCTGTTTATTTAACTGATGCCTGACGTTGATTTCAGATGTTCCTTTCAACTTCGTGTTGAGCCGGCCTTCGGGTTCGAGGCCTGTTTGTTTAACAGATGCCTGACAGGGAGGTCAGATGTTCTTCTCAACTTCGGGTTCAACCGCCCTTCGGATTCGATGCCTGTTTGTTTAACAAATGCCTGACCGCAAAGTCAGATGTTCTTATCAACTTCGGGTTCGATGCCTGTTTTTTTAAAAGATGTATGACAGTGAGGTCAGATGTTCTTCTCAACTTCGGGTTGAGCCGACCTTTCGGTTTGATGCCTGTTTGTTTAACAGATGCTTGACGGTGAGGTCAGATGTTCTTCTCAACTTCAAGTTGAGCCGGCCTTCGGGTTTGATGCCTGTTTGTTTAACAAATGTTTGACAGCGAGGTCAGATGTTCTTCTCAATTAAGGATTGAGACGGCCTTCGGGTTCGATGCATGTTTGTTTAACAGATGCCTGGTGGAGAGGTCAAATGTTATTCTCAACTTCGGGTTGAGCCGCCCTTCGGGTTCGATGCTTGTTTGTTTAACAGATGCATGATGGTGAGGTCAGATGTTCTTCTCAACTTCGGGTTGAGCCGTCCTTTGGTTTTGATTCCTATTTGTTTAACATATGCCTGGCGGAGAGTTCTAAAGTTCTTATCAACTTCGGGTTGAGCCGCCCTTCGGGATCAATGCCTGTTTGTTTAACAGATGCCTGACAGTGAGGTCAGATGTTCTTCTCAACTTTGGGTTGAGCCGGCCTTCGGATTTGATGCCTGTTTGTTTAACAAATGCTTGACAGTGAAGTCAAATGTTCCTCCAACTTCATGTTGAGCCGACCTTCAGGTTCGATGCCTGTTTGTTTAACAGATGTCTGACGGCAAGGTCAGATGTTCTTATCAACTTCGGGTTTAGCTGGCCTTTGGGTTCGATGCCTGTTTGTTTAACAGATGCCTAACGGCGAAGTCAGATGTTCTTATCAACTGAGGGTCGAGCCTCCCTTCGGGTTCAATGCCTGTTTGTTTAATAGATGCCTGACGGTGAGGTCATATGTTCTTCTCAACTTCAAGTTGAGCCGGCCTTCGGGTTCGATGCCTGTTTGTGTAACAGATGCCTGATGGTGAGGTCAGATGTTCTTCTCAACTTCGGGTTCAGTCGGCCTTTGGATTTGATGCCTGTTTGTTTAACAGATGCTTGACAGTGAAGTCAAAGGTTCCTCTCAACTTCATGTTTTGCCGAACTTCAGGTTCGATGCTTGTTTCTTTAACAGATGCCTTTTGGCGAGGTCAGATGTTCCTCTCAACTTCGTGTTGAGCCGGCCTTCGGGTTCGATGCCTGTTTGTTTAAGAGATGCCTGACGGTGAGGTCAGATGTTCTTATCAACTTCGGGTTGGGCCGACCTTAGGGTTTGATGCCTATTTGTTTAACAGATGCCTGGCGAAGAGGTCTAATATTCTTATCAACTACGGGTTGAGCCGCCCTTCGGGTTCGATGCCTGTTTGTTTAACAGATGCTTGACGGTGAGGTCAGATGTTCTTCTCAACTTCGGGGTGAGCCGGCTATCGGATTTGATGCTTGTTTGTTTAACAGATGCTTGACAGTGAAGTCAAATGTTCCTCTTAACTTCTTGTTGAGCCGGCCTTTGGGTTCGATGCCTCTTTGTTTAAGAGATGCCTGATGGAGATGTCAGATGTTCTTATCAACTTCGGGTTGATCTGGCCTTCGGGTTCGATGCCTGTTTGTTTAACAGATGCCTAATGGCGAAGTCAGATGTTCTTATCAACTTCGGGTTGAGCCGTCCTTCGGGTTCGATGCCTGTTTTTTCAATAGATGCCTGACGGTGAGGTCAGATGTTCTTCTCAACTTCAAGTTGAGCCGGCCTTCAGGTTCGATGCCTGTTTGTTTAACAGATGTTTGACGGCAAGGTTAGATGTTCTTCTCAATTAAGGATTGAGACGGCCTTCGAGTTTGATGCCTGTTTGTTTAACAGATGCCTAACGGCGAGGTCAGATGTTCTTCTCAACTTCGGGTTGAGCCGGCCTTCGGGTTCGATGCCTGTTTGTTTAACAGATGCCTGGCGGAGAGGTCTAATGTTCTTATCAACATCGGGTTGAGCCGCCCTTCGTGTTCGATGCCTGTTTGTTTAACATATGCCTGACGGTGAGGTCATAAGTTCTTCTCAACTTCGGGTTGAGCCGGCCTTCGAATTTGATGCCTGTTTGTTTAACAGATGCTTGACAGTGAAGTCAAATGTTCCTCTCAACTTCATGTTGAGCCAACCTTGAGGTTCAATGCCTCTTTGTTTAACGGATGTCTGACGGCGAGGTCAGATGTTCCTCTCAAATTCGTGTTGAGCCGGCCTTCGGGTTCGATTGCCTGTTTGTTTAACAGATGCCTGATGGCAAGGTCAAATGTTCTTATCAACATTGGGTTGAGCCGGCCTTCGGGTTCGATGCCTGTTTGTTTAACAGATACCTGACGGCGAAGTCAGATGTTCTTATCAACTTCGGGTTGAGCCGCCCTTCGGGTTCGACGCCTGTTTGTTTGAGAGATGCCTGACGGCGAGGTCAGATGTTCTTATAAACCTCGGGTTGAGCCGGCCTTCAGGTTCGATGCCTGTTTGTTTAACAGATGCCTGACGGTGAAGTCAGATGTTCTTCTCAACTTCATGTTGTTCCGGCATTCGGGTTCGATGCCTGTTTGTTTAAATGATGCCTGATAGTGAGGTCAGATGTTCTTCTAAACTTCAAGTTGAGCCGGCCTTCGGGTTCGATGCCTGTTTGTTTAATAGATGTTTGACATCGATGTCAGATGTTCTTCTCAATTAAGGATTGAGAGGGCCTTCAGGTTCGATGCCTGTTTGTTTAACAGATGCCTAACGGCGAGGTCAAATGTTCTTCTCAACTTCGGGTTGAGCCGGCCTTCGGGTTCGATGCCTGTTTGTTTAACAGATGCCTAGCGTAGATGTTCTTCTCAACTTCGGGTTGAGTCGGCCATCGGATTTGATGCATGTTTGTTTAACAGATGCTTGACAGTGAAGTCAAATGTTCCTCTCAACTTCATGTTGAGCCGACCATCAGGTTCGATGCCTGTTTGTTTAACAGATGCCTGACGGCGAGGTCAGATGTTCCTCTCAAATTCGTGTTGAGCCGGCCTTCGGCTTCGGTTGCCTGTTTGTTTAACAGATGCCTGACAGCGAGGTCAAATGTTCTTATCAACATTGGGTTGAGCCGGCCTTCGGGTTCGATGCCTGTTTGTTTAACAGATACCTGACGGCGAAGTCAGATGTTCTTATCAACTTCGGGTTGAGCCGCCCTTCGGGTTTGACGCCTGTTTGTTTGAGAGATGCCTGACGGCGAGGTCAGATGTTCTTATAAACCTCGGGTTGAGCCGGCCTTCGGGTTCGATGCCAGTGAAGTCATATGTTCTTCTCAACTTCATGTTGTTCCGGCATTCGGGTTAGATGCCTGTTTGTTTAACATATGCCGGACGGCGAGGTCAGATGTTCCTCTCAACTTCGTGTTGAGCCGGCCTTCGAGTTCGATGCCTCTTTGATTAAGAGATGCCTGACGGCGATGTCAGATGTTCTTATTAACTTCAGGTTGAGCTTGCCTTCGGGTTCTATGCCTGTTTGTTTAACAGATGCCTAACGGCGAAGTCCGATGTTCTTATCAACTGCGGGTTAAGCCGACCTTCGGGTTCGATGCCTGTTTTTTTAACAGATGCCTGACGGTGAGGTCAAATGTTCTTCTCAACTTCAAGTTGAGCCGGCCTTCAGGTTCGATGCCTGTTTGTTTAACAGATGTTTGACGCCGAGGTCAGATGTTCTTCTCAATTAAGGATTGAGACGACCTTCGGGTTTGATGCCTGTTTGTTTAACAGATGCCTAACGGCGAGGTCAGATGTTCTTCTCAACTTCGGGTTGAGCCAGCCTTCGGGTTCGATGCCTGTTTGTTTAATAGATGCCTGGCGGAGAGGTCTAATGTTCTTATCAACTTCGGGATGAGCCGCCCTTCGGGTTCGATGCCTGTTTGTTTAACAGATGCCTGACGGTGAGGTCAGATGTTCTTCTCAACTTCGGGGTGAGCCGGCCTTCGGATTTGATGCCTGTTGACAGTGAAGTCAAATGTTCCTCTTAACTTCATGTTGAGCTGGCCTTCGGGTTCGATGCCTGTTTGTTTAACAGATGCCTGACGGCGAGGTCAGATGTTCCTCTCAACTTCGTGTTGAGCCGGCCTTCGGGTTCGATGCCTCTTTGTTTAAGAGATGCCTGACGGCGATGTCAGATGTTCTTATTAACTTCAGGTTGAGCTTGACTTCGGGTTCTATGCTTGTTTGTTTAACAGATGCCTAACAGCGAAGTCCGATGTTCTTATCAACTTCGGGTTGAGCCGCCATTCGGGTTCGATGCCTGTTTTTTAACAAATGCCTGACGGTGAGGTCAGATGTTCTTCTCAACTTCAAGTTGAGCCGGCCTTCAGGTTCGATGCCTGTTTGTTTAACAGATGTTTGACGGCGAGGTCAGATGTTCTTCTCAATTAAGGATTGAGACGGCCTTCGGGTTTGATGCCTGTTTGTTTAACAGATGCCTAACGGCGAGGTCAGATGTTCTTCTCAACTTCGGGTTGAGCCAGCCTTCGGGTTCGATGCCTGTTTGTTTAACATATGCCTGACGGTGAGGTCAGAAGTTCTTCTCAACTTCGGGTTGAGCCGAGCTTCGGATTTGATGCCTGTTTATTTAACTGATGCCTGACGTTGATGTCAGATGTTCCTTTCAACTTCGTGTTGAGCCGGCCTTCGGGTTCGAGGCCTGTTTGTTTAACAGATGCCTGACAGGGAGGTCAGATGTTCTTCTCAACATCGGGTTCAACCGCCCTTCGGATTCGATGCTTGTTTGTTTAACAGATGCCTGACCGCGAAGTCAGATGTTCTTATCAACTTCGGGTTCGAGGCATGTTGGTTTAAAAGATGTCTTACAATGAGGTCAGATGTTCTTCTCAACTTCGGGTTGAGCCGACCTTTCGGTTTGATGCCTGTTTGTTTAACAGATGCTTGACGGTGAGGTCAGATGTTCTTCTCAACTTCAAGTTGAACCGACCTTCGGGTTTGATGCCTGTTTGTTTAACAAATGTTTGACAGCGAGGTCAGATGTTCTTCTCAATTAAGGATTGAGACGGCCTTCGGGTTCGATGCCTGTTTGTTTAACAGATGCCTGGTGGAGAGGTCAAATGTTCTTCTCAACTTCGGGTTGAGCCGCCCTTCGGGTTCGATGCCTGTTTGTTTAACAGATGCCTGACGGCGAAGTCAAATGTTCTTATCAACTTTGCGTTGAGCCGCCCTTCGGGTTCGATGCTTATTTGTTTAACAGATGCGTGACGGTGAGGTCAGATGTTCTTCTCAACTTCGGGTTGAGCCGGCCTTTGGGTTTGATGCCTGTTTGTTTAACATATGCCTGGCGGAGAGTTCTAAAGTTCTTATCAACTTCGGGTTGAGCCGTCCTTCGGGATCAATGCCTGTTTATTTAACAGATGCCTGACAGTGAGGCCAAATGTTCTTCTCAACTTCGGGTTGAGCCGGCCTTCGGATTTGATGCCTGTTTGTTTAATAAATGCTTGACAGTGAAGTCAAATGTTCCTCCAACTTCATGTTGAGCCGACCTTCAGGTTCGATGCCTGTTTGTTTAACAGATGCCTGACGGCGAGGTCAGATGTTCTTATCAACTTCGGGTTGAGTTGGCCTTTGGGTTTGATACCTGTTTGTTTAACAAATGCCTAACGGCGAAGTCAGATGTTCTTATCAACTGCGGGTTGAGCCACCCTTCGGGTTCGATGCCTGTTTGTTTAATAGATGCCTGACGGTGAGGTCATATGTTCTTCTCAACTTCAAGTTGAGCCGACCTTCGGGTTCGATGCCTGTTTGTGTAACAGATGCCTGATGGTGAGGTCAGATGTTCTTCTCAACTTCGGGTTCAGCCGGCCTTTGGATTTGATGCTTGTTTGTTTAACAGATGCTTGAAAGTGAAGTCAAATTTTCCTCTCAACTTCATATTTTGCCGAACTTCAGGTTCGATGCTTGTTTCTTTAACAGATGCCTGTCGGCGAGGTCAGATGTTCCTCTCAACTTTGTGTTGAGCCGGCCTTCGGGTTCGATGCCTGTTTGTTTAAGAGATGCCTGACGGCGAGGTCAGATGTTCTTATCAATTTCGGGTTGAGCCGACCTTTGGGTTCGATGCCTGTTTGTTTAACAGATGCCTGATGGTGAGGTCAGATGTTCTTCTTAACTTCGGGGTGAGCCGGCCTTCGGATTTGATGCTTTTTTGTTTAACAGATGCTAGACAGTGAAGTCAAATGTTCCTCTAAACTTCATGTTGAGCCGGCCTTCGGGTTCGATGCCTGTTTGTTTAACAGATGCCTGACAGCGAGGTCAGATGTTCCTCTCAACTTCGTGTTGATCCGGCCTTCGGGTTCGATGCCTCTTTGTTTAAGAGATGCCTGACGGCGATGTCAGATGTTCTTATCAACTTCGGGTTGATCTGGCGTTCGGGTTCGATGCCTGTTTGTTTAACAGATGCCTAACGGCGAAGTCAGATGTTCTTATCAACTTCGGGTTGAGCCGCCCTTCGGGTTCGATGCCTGTTTTTTTAATAGATGCCTGACGGTGAGGTCAGATGTTCTTCTCAACTTCAAGTTGAGCCGGCCTTCAGGTTCGATGCCTGTTTGTTTAACAAATGTTTGACGGCGAGGTCAGATGTTCTTCTCAATTAAGGATTGAGACGGCCTTCGAGTTTGATGCCTGTTTGTTTAAAAGATTCCTAACGGCGAGGTCAGATGTTCTTCTCAACTTCGGCTTGAGCCGGCCTTCGGGTTCGATGCCTGTTTGTTTAACAGATGCCTGGCGGAGAGGTCTAATGTAATTATCAACATCGGGTTGAGCCGCCCTTCGTGTTCGATGCCTGTTTGTTTAACATATGCCTGACGGTGAGGTCATAAGTTCTTCTCAACTTCGGGTTGAGTCGGCCTTCGAATTTGATGCCTGTTTGTTTAACAGATGCTTGACAGTGAAGTCAAATGTGCCTCTCAACTTCATGTTGAGCCAACCTTGAGGTTCAATGCCTCTTTGTTTAACGGATGTCTGACGGCGAGGTCAGATGTTCCTCTCAAATTCGTGTTGAGCCGGCCTTCAGGTTCGATTGCCTGTTTGTTTAACAGATGCCTAAAAGCGAGTTCAAATGTTCTTATCAACATTGGGTTGAGCCGGCCTTCGGGTTCGATGCCTGTTTGTTTAACAGATACCTGACGGCGAAGTCAGATGTTCTTATCAACTTCGGGTTGAGCCGCCCTTCGGGTTCGACGCCTGTTTGTTTAAGAGATGCCTGACGGCGAGGTCAGATGTTCTTATAAACCTCGGGTTGAGCCGGCCTTCGGGTTCGATGCCTGTTTGTTTAACAGATGCCTGACGGTGAAGTCAGATGTTCTTCTCAACTTCATGTTGTTCCGGCATTCGGGTTCGATGCCTGTTTGTTTAAATGATGCCTAACAGTGAGGTTAGATGTTCTTCTCAACTTCAAGTTGAGCCGGCCTTCGGGTTCGATGCCTGTTTGTTTAACAGATGTTTGACAGCGATGTCATATGTTCTTCTCAATTATGGATTTAGAGGGCCTTCAGGTTCGATGCCTGTTTGTTTAACAGATGCCTAACGGCGAGGTCAAATGTTCTTCTCAACTTCGGGTTGAGCCGGCCTTCGGGTTCGATGCCTGTTTGTTTAACAGATGCCTAGCGTAGATGTTCTTCTCAACTTCGGGTTGAGTCGGCCATCGGATTTGATGCATGTTTGTTTAACAGATGCTTGACAGTGAAGTCAAATGTTCCTCTCAACTTCATGTTGAGCCGACCATCAGGTTCGATGCTTGTTTGTTTAACAGATGCCTGACGGCGAGGTCAGATGTTCCTCTCAAATTCGTGTTGAGCCGGCCTTCGGGTTTGATTGCCTGTTTGTTTAACAGATGCCTGACGGCGAGGTCAAATGTTCTTATCAACATTGGGTTGAGCCGGCCTTCGGGTACGATGCCTGTTTGTTTAACAGATACCTGACGGCGAAGTCAGATGTTCTTATCAACTTCGGGTTGAGCCGCCCTTCGGGTTTGACGCCTGTTTGTTTGAGAGATGCCTGACGGCGAGGTCAGATGTTCTTATAAACCTCGGGTTGAGCCGGCCTTCGGGTTCGATGCCTGTTTGTTTAACAGATGCCTGGCGGTGAAGTCATATGTTCTTCTCAACTTCATGTTGTTCCGGCATTCGGGTTAGATGCCTGTTTGTTTAACATATGTCGGACGGCGAGGTCAGATGTTCCTCTCAACTTCGTGTTGAGCCGGCCTTCGGGTTCGATGCCTCTTTGATTAAGAGATGCCTGACGGCGATGTCAGATGTTCTTATTAACTTCAGGTTGAGCTTGCCTTCGGGTTCTATGCCTGTTTGTTTAACAGATGCCTAACGGCGAAGTCCGATGTTCTTATCAACTGCGGGTTAAGCCGACCTTCGGGTTCGATGCCTGTTTTTTTAACAGATGCCTGACGGTGAGGTCAAATGTTCTTCTCAACTTCAAGTTGAGCCGGCCTTCAGGTTCGATGCCTGTTTGTTTAACAGATGTTTGACGCCGAGGTCAGATGTTCTTCTCAATTAAGGATTGAGACGACCTTCGGGTTTGATGCCTGTTTGTTTAACAGATGCCTAACGGCGAGGTCAGATGTTCTTCTCAACTTCGGGTTGAGCCAGCCTTCGGGTTCGATGCCTGTTTGTTTAATAGATGCCTGGCGGAGAGGTCTAATGTTCTTATCAACTTCGGGATGAGCCGCCCTTCGGGTTCGATGCCTGTTTGTTTAACAGATGACTGACGGTGAGGTCAGATGTTCTTCTCAACTTCGGGGTGAGCCGGCCTTCGGATTTGATGCCTGTTGACAGTGAAGTCAAATGTTCCTCTTAACTTCATGTTGAGCTGGCCTTCGGGTTCGATGCCTGTTTGTTTAACAGATGCCTGACGGCGAGGTCAGATGTTCCTCTCAACTTCGTGTTGAGCCGGCCTTCGGGTTCGATGCCTCTTTGTTTAAGAGATGCCTGACGGCGATGTCAGATGTTCTTATTAACTTCAGGTTGAGCTTGACTTCGGGTTCTATGCTTGTTTGTTTAACAGATGCCTAACGGCGAAGTCCGATGTTCTTATCAACTTCGGGTTGAGCCGCCATTCGGGTTCGATGCCTGTTTTTTAACAAATGCCTGACGGTGAGGTCAGATGTTCTTCTCAACTTCAAGTTGAGCCGGCCTTCAGGTTCGATGCCTGTTTGTTTAACAGATGTTTGACGGCGAGGTCAGATGTTCTTCTCAATTAAGGATTGAGACGGCCTTCGGGTTTGATGCCTGTTTGTTTAACAGATGCCTAACGGCGAGGTCAGATGTTCTTCTCAACTTCGGGTTGAGCCAGCCTTCGGGTTCGATGCCTGTTTGTTTAACATATGCCTGACGGTGAGGTCAGAAGTTCTTCTCAACTTCGGGTTGAGCCGAGCTTCGGATTTGATGCCTGTTTATTTAACTGATGCCTGACGTTGATGTCAGATGTTCCTTTCAACTTCGTGTTGAGCCGGCCTTCGGGTTCGAGGCCTGTTTGTTTAACAGATGCCTGACAGGGAGGTCAGATGTTCTTCTCAACATCGGGTTCAACCGCCCTTCGGATTCGATGCTTGTTTGTTTAACAGATGCCTGACCGCGAAGTCAGATGTTCTTATCAACTTCGGGTTCGAGGCATGTTGGTTTAAAAGATGTCTTACAATGAGGTCAGATGTTCTTCTCAACTTCGGGTTGAGCCGACCTTTCGGTTTGATGCCTGTTTGTTTAACAGATGCTTGACGATGAGGTCAGATGTTCTTCTCAACTTCAAGTTGAACCGACCTTCGGGTTTGATGCCTGTTTGTTTAACAAATGTTTGACAGCGAGGTCAGATGTTCTTCTCAATTAAGGATTGAGACGGCCTTCGGGTTCGATGCCTGTTTGTTTAAAAAATGCCTGGTGGAGAGGTCAAATGTTCTTCTCAACTTCGGGTTGAGCCGCCCTTCGGGTTCGATGCCTGTTTGTTTAACAGATGCCTGACGGCGAAGTTAAATGTTCTTATCAACTTTGCGTTGAGCCGCCCTTCGGGTTCGATGCTTATTTGTTTAACAGATGCGTGACGGTGAGGTCAGATGTTCTTCTCAACTTCGGGTTGAGCCGGCCTTTGGGTTTGATGCCTGTTTGTTTAACATATGCCTGGCGGAGAGTTCTAAAGTTCTTATCAACTTCGGGTTGAGCCGTCCTTCGGGATCAATGCCTGTTTATTTAACAGATGCCTGACAGTGAGGTCAAATGTTCTTCTCAACTTCGGGTTGAGCCGGCCTTCGGATTTGATGCCTGTTTGTTTAATAAATGCTTGACAGTGAAGTCAAATGTTCCTCCAACTTCATGTTGAGCCGACCTTCAGGTTCGATGCCTGTTTGTTTAACAGATGCCTGACGGCGAGGTCAGATGTTCTTATCAACTTCGGGTTGAGTTGGCCTTTGGGTTTGATACCTGTTTGTTTAACAAATGCCTAACGGCGAAGTCAGATGTTCTTATCAACTGCGGGTTGAGCCACCCTTCGGGTTCGATGCCTGTTTGTTTAATAGATGCCTGACGGTGAGGTCATATGTTCTTCTCAACTTCAAGTTGAGCCGACCTTCGGGTTCGATGCCTGTTTGTGTAACAGATGCCTGATGGTGAGGTCAGATGTTCTTCTCAACTTCGGGTTCAGCCGGCCTTTGGATTTGATGCTTGTTTGTTTAACAGATGCTTGAAAGTGAAGTCAAATTTTCCTCTCAACTTCATATTTTGCCGAACTTCAGGTTCGATGCTTGTTTCTTTAACAGATGCCTGTCGGCGAGGTCAGATGTTCCTCTCAACTTTGTGTTGACCCGGCCTTCGGGTTCGATGCCTGTTTGTTTAAGAGATGCCTGACGGCGAGGTCAGATGTTCTTATCAATTTCGGGTTGAGCCGACCTTTGGGTTCGATGCCTGTTTGTTTAACAGATGCCTGATGGTGAGGTCAGATGTTCTTCTTAACTTCGGGGTGAGCCGGCCTTCGGATTTGATGCTTTTTTGTTTAACAGATGCTAGACAGTGAAGTCAAATGTTCCTCTAAACTTCATGTTGAGCCGGCCTTCGGGTTCGATGCCTGTTTGTTTAACAGATGCCTGACAGCGAGGTCAGATGTTCCTCTCAACTTCGTGTTGATCCGGCCTTCGGGTTCGATGCCTCTTTGTTTAAGAGATGCCTGACGGCGATGTCAGATGTTCTTATCAACTTCGGGTTGATCTGGCGTTCGGGTTCGATGCCTGTTTGTTTAACAGATGCCTAACGGCGAAGTCAGATGTACTTATCAACTTCGGGTTGAGCCGCCCTTCGGGTTCGATGCCTGTTTTTTTAATAGATGCCTGACGGTGAGGTCAGATGTTCTTCTTAACTTCAAGTTGAGCCGGCCTTCAGGTTCGATGCCTGTTTGTTTAACAGATGTTTGACGGCGAGGTCAGATGTTCTTCTCAATTAAGGATTGAGACGGCCTTCGAGTTTGATGCCTGTTTGTTTAAAAGATTCCTAACGGCGAGTTCAGATGTTCTTCTCAACTTCGGCTTGAGCCGGCCTTCGGGTTCGATGCCTGTTTGTTTAACAGATGCCTGGCGGAGAGGTCTAATGTAATTATCAACATCGGGTTGAGCCGCCCTTCGTGTTCGATGCCTGTTTGTTTAACATATGCCTGACGGTGAGGTCATAAGTTCTTCTCAACTTCGGGTTGAGTCGGCCTTCGAATTTGATGCCTGTTTGTTTAACAGATGCTTGACAGTGAAGTCAAATGTGCCTCTCAACTTCATGTTGAGCCAACCTTGAGGTTCAATGCCTCTTTGTTTAACGGATGTCTGACGGCGAGGTCAGGTGTTCCTCTCAAATTCGTGTTGAGTCGGCCTTCAGGTTCGATTGCCTGTTTGTTTAACAGATGCCTAAAAGCGAGTTCAAATGTTCTTATCAACATTGGGTTGAGCCGGCCTTCGGGTTCGATGCCTGTTTGTTTAACAGATACCTGACGGCGAAGTCAGATGTTCTTATCAACTTCGGGTTGAGCCGCCCTTCGGGTTCGACGCCTGTTTGTTTAAGAGATGCCTGACGGCGAGGTCAGATGTTCTTATAAACCTCGGGTTGAGCCGGCCTTCGGGTTCGATGCCTGTTTGTTTAACAGATGCCTGACGGTGAAGTCAGATGTTCTTCTCAACTTCATGTTGTTCCGGCATTCGGGTTCGATGCCTGTTTGTTTAAATGATGCCTAACAGTGAGGTTAGATGTTCTTCTCAACTTCAAGTTGAGCCGGCCTTCGGGTTCGATGCCTGTTTGTTTAACAGATGTTTGACAGCGATGTCATATGTTCTTCTCAATTATGGATTTAGAGGGCCTTCAGGTTCGATGCCTGTTTGTTTAACAGATGCCTAACGGCGAGGTCAAATGTTCTTCTCAACTTCGGGTTGAGCCGGCCTTCGGGTTCGATGCCTGTTTCTTTAACAGATACCTGGCGGAGAGGTCTAATGTTCTTATAAACTTCGGGTTGATCCGCCCTTCGGGGTCGCCGCCTATTTGTTTAACAGATGCCTGACGGTGAGGTCAGATGTTCTTCTCAACTTCGGGTTGAGTCGACCATCGGATTCGATGCCTGTTTGTTTAAAAGATGCCTGACGGCGAGGTCAGATGTTCCTCTCAACTTCGTGTTGAGCCAGCCTTTGGGTTCGATGCTTGTTTGTTTAAGAGATGCCTGATGGCGAGGTCAGATGTTCCTCTTAACTTCGTGTTGAGTCGGCTTTCGGGTTCGATACCTGTTGGTTTAAGAGATGCCTGACGGCGAGGTCAGATGTTCTTATTAACTTCGGGTTGAGCCGGCCTTTGGGTTTGATGCCTGTTTTTTTAACAAATGCCTCGCGGAGAGGTCTAATGTTCTTATCAACTTTGGGTTGAGCCGCCCTTCGGGTTCGATGCCTGTTTGTTTAACAGATGCCTGACGGTGAGGACAGATGTTCTTCTCAACTTCGGGGTGAGCCGGCCTTCGGATTTGATTCCTGTTTGTTTAACAGATGCTTGATAGTGATGTCAAATGTTCCTCTTAACTTCATGTTGAGCCGGCCTTCGGGTTCGATGCCTGTTTGTTTAACAGATGCCTGACAGCGAGGTCAGATGTTCCTCTCAATTTCGTGTTGAGCCGCCCTTCGGGTTCGATGCCTCTTTGTTTAAGAGATGCCTGACGGTGATGTCAGATGTTCTTATCAACTTCGGGTTGAGCTGGCCTTCGGGTTCTATGCCTGTTTGTTTAACAGATGCCTAACGGAGAAGTCCGATGTTCTTATCAACTTCGGGTTGAGCCGCCCTTCGGGTTCGATGCCTGTTTTTTTAACAGATGTCTGACGGTGAGGTCAGATGTTCTTCTCAACTTCAAGTTGAGCCGGCCTTCAGGTTCGATACCTGTTTGTTTAATAGATGTTTGACGGCGAGGTCAGATGTTCTTCTCAATTAAGGATTGAGACGGCCTTCGGGTTTGATGCCTGTTTGTTTAACAGATGCCTAACTGCGAGGTCAGATGTTCTTCTCAACTTCGGGTTGAGCCAGCCTTCGGGTTCGATGCCTGTTTGTTTAATAGATGCCTGACGGAGTGGTCTAATGTTCTTATCAACTTCGGGTTCAGCCGCCCTTCGGGTTCGACGCCTATTTGTTTAACATATGCCTGACGATGAGTTCAGAAGTTCTTCTCAACTTCGGGTTGAGCCGACCTTCGGATTTGATGCCTGTTTATTTAACTGATGCCTGACGTTGATGTCAGATTTTCCTTTCAACTTCGTGTTTAGCTGGCCTTCGGGTTCGAGGCCTGTTTGTTTAACAGATGCCTGACAGGGAGGTCAGATATTCTTCTCAACTTCGGGTTCAACCGCCCTTCGGATTCGATGCCTGTTTGTTTAACAGATGCCTGACCGCGAAGTCAGATGTTCTTATCAACTTCGGGTTCGATGCCTGTTTGTTTAAAAGATGTCTGACGGTGAGGTCAGATGTTCTTCTCAACTTCGGGTTGAACCGACCTTTCGGTTTGATACCTGTTTGTTTAACAGATGCTTGACGGTGAGGTCAGATGTTCTTCTCAACTTCAAGTTGAGCCGGCCTTCGGGTTCGATGCCTGTTTGTTTAACAAATGTTTGACGGCGAGGTCAGATGTTCTTCTCAATTAAGGATTGAGACGGCCTTCGGGTTCGATGCCTGTTTGTTTAACAGATGCCTGGTGGAGAGGTCAAATGTTCTTCTCAACTTCGGGTTGAGCCGCCCTTCGGGTTCGATGCCTTATTGTTTAACAGATGCCTGACGGCGAAGTCAAATGTTCTTATCAACTTCGCGATGAGCCGCTCTTCGGGTTCAATTCTTGTTTGTTTAACAGATGCATGACGGTGAGGTCAGATGTTCTTCTCAACTTCGGGTTGAGCCGGCCTTTGGGTTTGATGCCTGTTTGTTTAACATATGCCTGGCGGAGAGTTCTAAAGTTCATATCAACTTCGGGTTGAGCCGCCCTTCGGGTTCAATGGTTGTTTGTTTAACAGATGCCTGACAGTGAGGTCAGATGTTCTTCTCAACTTCGGGTTGAGCCGGCCTTCGGATTTGATGCCTCTTTGTTTAACAAATGCTTGACAATGAAGTCAAATGTTCCTCCAACTTCATGTTGAGCCGACCTTCAGGTTCGATGCCTGTTTGTTTAACAGATGCCTGACGGCGAGGTCAGATGTTCTTATCAACTTCGGGTTAAGCTGGCCTTTGGGTTCGATGCCTGTTTGTTTAACAGATGCCTAACGGCGAAGTCAGATGTTCTTATCAACTGCGGGTTGAGCCGCCCTTCGGGTTCGATGCCTGTTTGTTTAATAGATGCCTGACGGTGAGGTCATATGTTCTTCTCAACTTCAAGTTGAGCCGGCCTTCGGGTTCAATGCCTGTTTGTGTAACAGATGCCTGATAGTGAGGTCAGATGTTCTTCTCAACTTCGGGTTCAGCCGGCCTTCGGATTTGATGCCTGTTTGTTTAACAGATGCTTGACAGTGAAGTCAAATGTTCCTCTCAACTTCATGTTGGGCCAAACTTCAGGTTCGATGCCTGTTTGTTTAACAGATGCCTGACGGCGAGGTCAGATGTTCTTATCAACTTTGGGTTGAGCCGACCTTTGGGTTTGATGCCTGTTTGTTTAACAGATGCCTGACGGAGAGGTCTAATATTCTTATCAACTTCAGGTTGAGCCGCCCTTCGGGTTCGATGCCTGTTTGTTTAACAGATGCCTGACGGTGAGGTCAGATGTTCTTCTCAACATCGGGGTGAGTCGGCCTTCGGATTTGATGCTTTTTTGTTTAACAAATGCTTGACAGTGAAGTCAAATGTTCCTCTTAACTTCATGTTGAGCCGGCCTTCGGGTTCGATGCCTGTTTGTTTAACAGATGCCTGACAGCGAGGTCAGATGTTCCTCTCAACTTCGTGTTGAGCCGGCCTTCGGGTTCGATGCCTGTTTTTTTAACAGATTCCTGACGGTGAGGTCAGATGTTCTTCTCAACTTCAAATTGAGCCGGCCTTCTGGTTCGATGCCTGTTTGTTTAAAAGATGTTTGACGGCGAGGTCAGATGTTCTTCTCAATTAAGGATTGAGACGGCCTTCGAGTTTGATGCCTGTTTGTTTAACAGATGCCTAACAGCGAGGTCAGATGTTCTTCTCAACTTCGGGTTGAGTCGGCCTTCGGGTTCGATGCCTGTTTGTTTAACAGATGCCTGGCGGAGAGGTCTAATGTTCTTATCAACATCGGGTTGAGCCGCCCTTCATGTCCGATTCCTGTTTGTTTAACATATGCCTGACGGTGAGGTCATAAGTTGTTCTCAACTTCGGGTTGAGCCGGCCTTCGAATTTGATGCATGTTTGTTTAACAGATGCTTGACAGTGAAGTCAAATGTTCCTCTCAACTTCGTGTTGTTCCGACATTCGGGTTCGATGTCTGTTTGTTTAAATGATGCCTGACGGAGAGGTCAGATGTTCTTCTCAACTTCAAGTTGAGCCGGCCTTCGGGGTCGATGCCTGTTTGTTTAACAGATGTTTGACAGCGATGTCAGATGTTCTTCTCAACTTCGGGTTGAGCCGACCTTCGGGTTCGATGCCTGTTTGTTTAACAGATGCCTGGCGGAGAGGTCTAATGTTCTTATCAACATCGGGTTGAGCCGCCCTTCATGTCCGATTCCTGTTTGTTTAACATATGCCTGACGGTGAGGTCATAAGTTATTCTCAACTTCGGGTTGAGCCGGCCTTCGAATTTGATGCATGTTTGTTTAACAGATGCTTGACAGTGAAGTCAAATGTTCCTCTCAACTTCGTGTTGTTCCGGCATTCGGGTTCGATGTCTGTTTGTTTAAATGATGCCTGACGGAGAGGTCAGATGTTCTTCTCAACTTCAAGTTGAGCCGGCCTTCGGGGTCGATGCCTGTTTGTTTAACAGATGTTTGACAGCGATGTCAGATGTTCTTCTCAACTTCGGGTTGAGCCGACCTTCGGGTTCGATGCCTGTTTGTTTAACAGATGCCTGGCAGAGAGGTCTAATGTTCTTATCAACTTCGGGTTGAGCCGCCCTTCGGGGTCGACGCCTATTTGTTTAACAGTTGCCTGGCGGAGACGTCTAATGTTCTTATCAACTTCGGGTTGAGCCGCCCTTCGGGTTCGATGCCTGTTTGTTTAACATATGTATGACGGTGAGGTCAGAAGTTCTTCTCAACTTCGTGTTGAGCCGGCCTTCGGGTTCGATGCCTGTTTGTTTAAGAGATGCCTGACAGGGAGTTCAGATGTTCTTCTCAACTTCGGGTTCAACCGCCCTTCGGATTCGATGCCTGTTTGTTTAACAGATGCCTGACCGCGAAATCAGATGTTCTTATCAACTTCGGGTTCAATGCCTGTTTGTTTAAAAGATGTCTGATGGTGAGGTCAGTTGTTCTTCTCAACTTCGGGTTGAGCCAACCTTTGGGTTTGATGCCTGTTTGTTTAACAGATGCTTGGCGGTGAGGTCAGATGTTCTTCTCAACTTCAAGTTGAGCCGGCCTTCGGGTTCGATGCCTGTTTGTTTAACAGATGCCTGACGGTGAGGTCAGATGTTCTTCTCAACTTCGGGGTGAGTCGGCCTTCGGATTTGATGCTTTTTTGTTTAACAGATGCTTGACAGTGAAGTCAAATGTTCCTCTTAACTTCATGTTGAGCCGGCCTTCGGGTTCAATGCCTGTTTGTTTAACAGATGCCTGACAGCAAGGTCAGATGTTCCTCTCAACTTCGTGTTGAGCCGGCCTTCGGGTTCGATGCCTGTTTTTTTAACAGATTCCTGACGGTGAGGTCAGATGTTCTTCTCAACTTCAAATTGAGCCGGCCTTCTGGTTCGATGCCTGTTTGTTTAAAAGATGTTTGACGGCGAGGTCAGATGTTCTTCTCAATTAAGGATTGAGACGGCCTTCGAGTTTGATGCATGTTTGTTTAACAGATGCCTAACAGCGAGGTCAGATGTTCTTCTCAACTTCGGGTTGAGTCGGCCTTCGGGTTCGATGCCTGTTTGTTTAACAGATGCCTGGCGGAGAGGTCTAATGTTCTTATCAACATCGGGTTGAGCCGCCCTTCATGTCCGATTCCTGTTTGTTTAACATATGCCTGACGGTGAGGTCATAAGTTGTTCTCAACTTCGGGTTGAGCCGGCCTTCGAATTTGATGCATGTTTGTTTAACAGATGCTTGACAGTGAAGTCAAATGTTCCTCTCAACTTCGTGTTGTTCCGGCATTCGGGTTCGATGTCTGTTTGTTTAAATGATGCCTGACGGAGAGGTCAGATGTTCTTCTCAACTTCAAGTTGAGCCGGCCTTCGGGGTCGATGCCTGTTTGTTTAACAGATGTTTGACAGCGATGTCAGATGTTCTTCTCAACTTCGGGTTGAGCCGACCTTCGGGTTCGATGCCTGTTTGTTTAACAGATGCCTGACGGAGAGGTCTAATGTTCTTATCAACTTCGGGTTGAGCCGCCCTTCGGGGTCGACGCCTATTTGTTTAACAGTTGCCTGGCGGAGACGTCTAATGTTCTTATCAACTTCGGGTTGAGCCGCCCTTCGGGTTCGATGCCTGTTTGTTTAACATATGTATGACGGTGAGGTCAGAAGTTCTTCTCAACTTCGTGTTGAGCCGGCCTTCGGGTTCGATGCCTGTTTGTTTAAGAGATGCCTGACAGGGAGTTCAGATGTTCTTCTCAACTTCGGGTTCAACCGCCCTTCGGATTCGATGCCTGTTTGTTTAACAGATGCCTGACCGCGAAATCAGATGTTCTTATCAACTTCGGGTTCAATGCCTGTTTGTTTAAAAGATGTCTGATGGTGAGGTCAGTTGTTCTTCTCAACTTCGGGTTGAGCCAACCTTTGGGTTTGATGCCTGTTTGTTTAACAGATGCTTGGCGGTGAGGTCAGATGTTCTTCTCAACTTCAAGTTGAGCCGGCCTTCGGGTTCGATGCGTGTTTGTTTAACAAATGTTTGACGGCGAGGTCAGATGTTCTTCTCAATTAAGGATTGAGCCGGCCTTCGGGTTTGATGCCTGTTTGTTTAACAGATGCCTGGTGGAGAGGTCAAATGTTCTTCTCAACTTCGGGTTGAGCCGCCCTTCGGGTTCGATGCCTGTTTGTTTAACAGATGCCTGACGGCGAAGTCAAATGTTCTTATCAACTTCGCGTTGAGCCGCCCTTCGGGTTCGATGCTTGTTTTTTTAAATGATGCATGACAGTGAGGTCAGATGTTCTTCTCAACTTTGGGTTGAGCCGGCCTTTGGGTTTGATGCCTGTTTGTTTAACATATGCTTGGCGGGGAGTTCTAATGTTCTTATCAACTTCGGGTTGAGCCGCCCTTCGGGTTCAATGCCTGTTTGTTTAACAGATGCCTGACAGTGAGGTCAGATGTTCTTCTTAACTTCGGGTTGAGCCGACCTTCGGATTTGATGCCTGTTTGTTTAACAAATGCTTGATAGTGAAGTCAAATGTTCCTCCAACTTCATGTTGAGCTGAACTTCAGGTTCGATGCCTGTTTATTTAACAGATGCCTGACGGCGAGGTCAGATGTTCTTATCAACTTTGGTTTGAGCTGGACTTTGGGTTCGATGCCTGTTTGTTTAACAGATGCCTAACGGTGAAGTCAGATGTTCTTATCAACTGCGGGTTGAGCCGCCCTTTGGGTTCAATGCCTGTTTGTTTAATAGATGCCTGACGGTGAGGTCAGATGTTCTTCTCGACTTCAAGTTGAGCCGGCCTTCGGGTTCGATGCCTGTTTGTGTAACAGATGCCTGATGGTGAGGTCAGATGTTCTTCTCAACTTCGGGTTCAGCCGGCCTTCGGATTTGATGCCTGTTTGTTTAACAGATGCTTGACAGTGAAGTAAAATGTTCCTCTCAACTTCATGTTGAGCCGAACTTCAGGATCGATGCTTGTTTGATTAACAGATACCTGACGGCGAGGTCAGATGTTCCTCTCAACTTCGTGTTGAGCCGGCCTTCGGGTTCGATGCCTGTTTGTTTAACAGATTCCTGACGGCGAGGTCAGATGTTCTTATCAACTTCGGGTTGAGCCGGCCTTTGGGTTTGATGCCTATTTGTTTAACAGATGCCTGGCGGAGAGGTCTAATATTCTTATCAACTTCGGGCTGAGCCGCCCTTCGGGTTCAATGCCTGTTTGTTTAACAGATGCCTGACGGTGAGGTCAGATGTTCTTCTCAACTTCGGGTTGATCCGGCCTTCGGATTTGATGCTTGTTTGTTTAACAGATGCTTGACAGTGAAGTCAAATGTTCCTCTTAACTTCATGTTGATCCGGTCTTCGGGTTCGATGCCTGTTTGTTTAACAGATGCCTGACAGCGAGGTCAGATGTTCCTCTCAACTTCGTGTTGAGCCGGCCTTCGGGTTCGATGCCTCTTTGTTTAGGATATGCCTGACGGTGAGGTCAGATGTTCTTATCAACTTCGGGTTAAGCTGACCTTCGGGTTCGATGCCTGTTTGTTTAACAGATGCCTAACGGCGAAGTCAGATGTTCTTATCAACTTCGGGTTGAGCCGCCCTTCGGGTTCGATGCCTGTTTTTTTAACAGATGCCTGACGGTGAGGTCAGATGTTCTTCTCAACTTCAACTTGAGCCGGCCTTCAGGTTCGATGCCTGTTTGTTTAACAGATGTTTGACGGCGAGGTCAGATGTTCTTCTCAATTAAGGATTGAGACGAGTTTCGTGTTTGATGCCTGTTGTTTAACAGATGCCTAACGGCGAGGTCAGATGTTCTTCTCAACTTCGGGTTGAGCCGGCCTTCGGGTTTGATGCCTGTTTGTTTAACAGACGCCTAGCGGAGAGGTCTAATGTTCTTATCAACATCGGGTTGAGCCGCCCTTTGTGTTCGATGCCTGTTTGTTTAACATGTGCCTGACGGTGAGGTCATAAGTTCTTCTCAACTTCGGGTTGAGCCGACCTTCAAATTTGATGCCTGTTTGTTTAACAGATGCTTGACAGTGAAGTCAAATGTTCCTCTCAACTTCATGTTTAGCCAACCTTGAGGTTCAATGCCTGTTTGTTTAACGGATGCCTGACGGCGATGTCAGATGTTCCTCTCAACTTCGTGTTGAGCCGGACTTCGGGTTCGATTGCCTGTTTGTTTAACAGATTCCTGACGGCGAGGTCAAATGTTCTTATCAACATTGGGTTGAGCCGGCCTTCGGGTTCGATGCCTGTTTGTTTAACAGATACCTGACAGCAAAGTCAGATGTTCTTATTAACTTCGGGTTGAGCCGCCCTTCGGGTTCGATGCCTGTTTGTTTAAGAGATGCCTGACAGCGAGGTCAGATGTTCTTATAAACCTCGGGTTGAGCCGGCCTTCGGGTTCGATGCCTGTTTGTTTAACAGATGCCTGACGGTGAAGTCATATGTTCTTCTCAACTTCGTGTTGTTCCGGCATTCGGGTTCGATGCCTGTTTGTTTAAATGATGCCTGACGGTGAGGTCAGATGTTATTCTCAATTAAGGATTGAGAGCGCCTTCAGGTTCGATGCCTGTTTGTTTAACAGATGCCTAACGGCGAGGTCAAATGTTCTTCTCAACTTCGGGTTGAGCCGACTTTCGGGGTCGCCGCCTGTTTGTTTAACAGATGCCTGGCGGAGAGGTTTAATATTCTTATCAACTTCGGGTTGAGCCGCCCTTCGGGGTCGCCGCATGTTTGTTTAACAGATGCCTGACGGTGAGGTCATATGTTCTTCTCAACTTCGGGTTCAGCTGACCTTCAGATTTGATGCCTGTTTGTTTAACAGATGCTTGACAGTGAAGTCAAATGTTCCTCTCAACTTCATGATGAGCCGACCTTCGGGTTCGATGCTTGTTTGTTTAAGAGATGCCTGACGGCGAGGTCAGATGTTCCTCTCAACTTCGTGTTGAGCCGGCTTTCGGGTTCGATGCCTGTTTGTTTAAGAGATGCTTGACGGCGAGGTCAGATGTTCTTATTAACTTCAGGATGAGCCGGCCTTTGGGTTTGATGCCTGTTTTTTTAACAGATGCCTGGCGGAGAGGTCTAATGTTCTTATCAACTTCGGGTTGAGCCGCCCTTCGGGTTCGATGCCTGTTTGGTTAACAGATGCCTGGCGGTGAGGTCCAATGTTCTTCTCAACTTCGGGGTGTGCCGGCCTTCGGATTTGATGCCTGTTTGTTTAACAGATGCTTGACAGTGAAGTCAAATGTTCCTCTTAACTTCATGTTGAGCCGGCCTTCGGGTTCGATGCCTGTTTGTTTAACAGATGCCTGACAGCGAGGTCAGATGTTCCTCTCAACTTCGTGTTGAGCCGGCCTTCGGGTTCGATGCCTCTTTGTTTAAGAGATGTCTGACTGTGATGTCAGATGTTGTTATTAACTTCGGGTTAAGCTTGCCTTCGGGTTCTATGCCTGTTTGTTTAACAGATGCCTAACGACGAAGTCCGATGTTCTTATCAACTTCGGGTTGAGCCGCCCTTCGGGTTCGATGCCTGTTTTATTAACAGATGCCTGACGGTGAGGTCATATGTTCTTCTCAACTTCAAGTTGAGCCGACCTTCAGGTTCGATGCCTGTTTGTTTAACAGATAATTAACGGCGAGGTCAAATGTTCTTCTTAATTAAGGATTGAGACGGCCTTCGGGTTTGATGCCTGTTTGTTTAACAGATGCCTAACAGCGAGGTCAGATGTTCTTCTCAACTTCGGGTTGAGCCAGCCTTCGGGTTCGATGCCTGTTTGTTTAACAGATGCCTGGCGGAGAGGTCTAATGTTCTTATCAACTTCGGGTTGAGCTGCCCTTCGAGTTCGATGCCTGTTTGTTTAACAGATGCCTGACGGTGAGGTCTGATGTTCTTCTCAACTTCGGGGTGAGCCGGCCTTCAGATTTGATGCCTGTTTGTTTAACAAATGCTTGACAGTGAAGTCAAATGTTCCTCTTAACTTCATGTTGAGCCGGCCATCGGGTTCAATGCCTGTTTGTTTAACAGATGCCTGACGGCGAGGTCAGATGTTCCTCTCAACTTCGTGTTGAGCCGGCCTTCGGGTTCGATGCCTCTTTATTTAAGAGATGCCTGACGGCGATGTCAGATGTTCTTATTAACTTCGGGTTGAGCTTGCCTTCGGGTTCTAAGCCTGTTTGTTTAACAGATGCCTAACGGCGAAGTCCAATGTTGTTATCAACTTCGGGTTGAGCCGCCCTTCGGGTTCGATGCCTGTTTTTTGAACAGATGATTGACGGTGAAGTCAGATGTTCTTCTCAACTTCAAGTTGAGCCGACCTTCAGGTTCGATGCCTATTTGTTTAACAGATGTTTGACGGCGAAGTCAGATGTTCTTCTCAATTAAGGATCGAGACGGCCTTCGGGTTTGATGCCTGTTTGTTTAACAGATGCCTAACAGCGAGGTCAGATGTTCTTCTCAACTTCGGGTTGAGCCAGCCTTCGGGTTCGATGCCTGTTTGTTTAACAGATGCCTGGCGGAGAGGTTTAATGTTCTTATCAACTTCGGGTTGAGCCGCCCTTCGAGTTCGATGCCTGTTTGTTTAACAGATGCCTGACGGTGAGGTCTGATTTTCTTCTCAACTTCGGGGTGAGCCGGCCTTCAGATTTGATGCCTGTTTGTTTAACAAATGCTTGACAGTGAAGTCAAATGTTCCTCTTAACTTCATGTTGAGCCGGCCATCGGGTTCGATGTCTGTTTGTTTAACAGATGCCTGACGGCGAGGTCAGATGTTCCTCTCAACTCCGTGTTGAGCCGGCCTTCGGGTTCGATGCCTCTTTATTTAAGAGATTCCTGACGGCGATGTCAGATGTTCTTATTAACTTCAGGTTGAGCTTGCCTTCGGGTTCTAAGCCTGTTTGTTTAACAGATGCCTAACGGCGAAGTCCAATGTTGTTATCAACTTCGGGTTGAGCCGCCCTTCGGGTTCGATGCCTGTTTTTTGAACAGATGATTGACGGTGAAGTCAGATGTTCTTCTCAACTTCAAGTTGAGCCGACCTTCAGGTTCGATGCCTATTTGTTTAACAGATGTTTGACGACGAGGTCAGATGTTCTTCTCAATTAAGGATTGAGACGGCCTTCGGGTTTGATGCCTGTTTGTTTAACAGATGCCTAACGGCGAGGTCAGATGTTCTTCTCAACTTCGCGTTGAGCCAGCCTTCGGGTTCGATGCCTGTTTGTTTAACAGATGCCTGGCGGAGAGGTCTAATGTTCTTATCAACTTCGGGTTGAGCCGCCCTTCGGGTTCGATACCTGATTGTTTAACATATGCCTGACGGTGAGGTCAGAAGTTCTTCTCAATTTCGGGTTGAGCCGGCCTTCATATTTGATGCCTGTTTGTTTAACAGATGCTTGACAGTGAAGTCAAATGTTCCTCTCAACTTCATGTTGAGCCGACCTTGAGGTTCAATGCCTGTTTGTTTAACAGATGCCTGACAGCGAGGTCAGATGTTCCTCTCAACTTCGTGTTGAGCCGGCCTTCGGGTTTGATGCCTGTTTGTTTAAGAGATGCCTGATGGCGAGGTCAGATGTTCTTATCAACTTCGGGTTGAGCCGGCCTTTGGGTTTGATGCCTGTTTTTTTAAAAGATGTCTGGCGGAGAGGTCTAATGTTCTTATCAACTTCGGGTTGAGCCGCCCTTCGGGTTCGATGCCTGTTTGTTGAACAGATGCCTGGCGGTGAGGTCAGATGTTCTTCTAAACTTTGGGGTGAGACGGCCTTTGGATTTGATGCCTGTTTGTTTAACAGATGCTTGATAATGAAGTCAAATGTTCCTCTTAACTTCATGTTGAGTCGGCCTTCGGCTTCGATGCCTGTTTGTTTAACAGATGCCTGATGGCGAGGTCAGATGTTCCTCTCAACTTCGTGCTGAGCCGGCCTTCGGGTTCGATGCCTCTTTGTTTAAGAGATGCCTGACGGTGATGTAAGATGTTCTTATTAACTTCGGGTTGAGCTGGCCTTCAGGTTCTATGCTTGTTTGTTTAACAGATACCTGACGGCGAAGTCAGATGTTCTTATCAACTTCGGGTTGAGCCGCCCTTCGGGTTCGATGCCTGTTTGTTTAAGAGATGCCTGACGGCGAGGTCAGATGTTCTTATAAACCTCGGGTTGAGCCGCCCTTCGGGTTTGATGCCTGTTTGTTTAACAGATACCTGACGGCGAAGTCAGATGTTCTTATCAACTTCGG
This sequence comes from Lathyrus sativus, assembly GCA_963859935.3. Taxonomy (NCBI): domain Eukaryota; kingdom Viridiplantae; phylum Streptophyta; class Magnoliopsida; order Fabales; family Fabaceae; genus Lathyrus; species Lathyrus sativus. The sequence continues at coordinate 94,269 of CAWUDS030000587.1, read as the reverse complement.
GTTAAGCCGCCCTTCGGGTTCGATGCCTGTTTGTTTAAAAGATGCCTGGCGGAGAGGTCTAATGTTCTTATCAACTTCGGGTTGAGCCGCCCTTCGGGTTCGATGCCTGTTTGTTTAACAGATGCCTGACGGTGAGGTCAGATGTTCTTCTCAACTTTGGGGTGAGACGGCGTCGGATTTGATGCCTGTTTGTGTAACAGATGCTTGACAGTGAAGTCAAATGTTCCTCTCAACTTCATGTTGAGCCGACCTTGAGGTTCAATGCCTGTTTCTTTAACAGATGCCTGACAGCGAGGTCAAATGTTCCTCTCAACTTCGTGTTGATCCGGCCTTGGGTTCGATGCCTGTTTGTTTAAGAGATGTTTGATGGCGAGGTCAGATGTTCTTATCAACTTCGGGTTGTGCCGGCCTTTGGGTTTGATGCCTGTTTTTTTAACAGATGCCTGACAGCGAGGTCAGATGTTCCTCTCAACTTCGTGTTGAGCCGGCCTTCGGGTTCAATGCCTGTTTGTTTAACAGATGCCTGACGGTGAGGTCAGATGTTCTTCTCAACTTCGGGGTGAGACGACATTTGGATTTGATGCCTGTTTGTTTAACAAATGCTTGACAATGAAGTCAAATGTTCCTCTTAACTTCATGTTGAGTCGGCCTTCGGGTTCGATACCTGTTTGTTTAACATATGCCTGACGGTAAGGTCAGAAGTTCTTCTCAATTTCGGGTTGAGCCGGCCTTCAGATTTGATGCCTATTTGTTTAACAGATGCTTGACAGTGATGTCAAATGTTCCTCTCAACTTCATGTTGAGCCGACCTTGAGGTTCGATGCCTGTTTGTTTAACAGATGCCTGACGGCGAGGTCAGATGTTCCTCTCAACTTCGTGTTGAGCAGGCCTTCGGGTTCGATGCCTGTTTGTTTAACAGATGCCTAACAGCGAGGTCAGATGTTCTTCTCAACTTCGGGTTGAGCCAGCCTTCGGGTTCGATGCCTGTTTGTTTAACAGATTGCTGGCGGAGAGGTTTAATGTTCTTATCAAATTCGAGTTGAGCCGCCCTTCGAGTTCGATGCCTGTTTGTTTAACAGATGCCTGACGGTGAGGTCAGATGTTCTTCTCAACTTTGGGGTGAGACGGCCTTCAGATTTGATGCCTGTTTGTTTAACAGATGCTTGACAGTGAAGTCAAATGTTCCTCTCAACTTCATGTTGAGCCGACCTTCAGGTTCGATGCCTGTTTGTTTAACAGATGCCTTACGGCGAGGTCAGATGTTCCTCTCAACTTCGTGTTGAGCCGGCCTTCGGGTTCGATGCTTGTTTGTTTAACAGATGCCTGACGGCGAGGTCAGATGTTCCTCTCAACTTCGTGTTGAGCCGGCTTTCGGGTTCGATGCCTGTTTGTTTAAGAGATGCCTGACGGCGAGGTCAGATGTTCTTATTAACTTCAGGATGAGCCGGCCTTTGGGTTTGATGCCTGTTTTTTTAACAGATGCCTGGCGGAGAGGTCTAATGTTCTTATCAACTTTGGGTTGAGCCGCCCTTCGGGTTCGATGCCTATTTGTTTAACAGATGCCTGACGGTGAGGTCAAATGTTCTTCTCAACTTCGGGGTGAGCCGGCCTTCGGATTTGATGCCTGTTTGTTTAACAGATGCTTGACAGTGAAGTCAAATGTTCCTCTTAACTTCATGTTGAGCCGGCCTTCGGGTTCGATGCCTGTTTGTTTAACAGATGCCTAACAGCGAGGTCAGATGTTCCTCTTAACTTCGTCTTGAGCCAGCCTTCGGGTTCGATGCCTCTTTGTTGAAGAGATGTTTGACTGTGATGTCAGATGTTCTTATTAACTTCGGGTTAAGCTTGCCTTCGGGTTCTATGCCTGTTTGTTTAACAGATGCCTAACGGCGAAGTCCGATGTTCTTATCAACTTCGGGTTGAGCCGCCCTTCGGGTTCGAAGCCTGTTTTTTTAACAGATGCCTGACGGTGAGGTCAGATGTTCTTCTCAACTTCAAGTTAAACCGACCTTCAGGTTCGATGCCTGTTTGTTTAACAGATGTTTAACGGCGAGGTCAGATGTTCTTCTCAATTAAGGATTGAGACGACCTTCGGGTTTGATGCCTGTTTGTTTAACAGATGCCTAACAGCGAGGTCAGATGTTCTTCTCAACTTCGGGTTGAGCCAGCCTTCGGGTTCGATGCCTGTTTGTTTAACAGATGCCTGGCGGAGAGGTTTAATGTTCTTATCAACTTCGGGTTGAGCCGCCCTTCGAGTTCGATGCCTGTTTGTTTAACAGATGCCTGACGGTGAGGTCCGATGTTCTTCTCAACTTCGGGGTGAGCCGGCCTTCGGATTTGATGCCTGTTTGTTTAACAGATGCTTGACAGTGAAGTCAAATGTTCCTCTTAACTTCATGTTGAGCCGGCCTTCGGGTTCGATGCCTGTTTGTTTAACAGATGCCTGACAGCGAGGTCAGATGTTCCTCTCAAATTCGTGTTGAGGGGCCTTCGGGTTCGATGCCTCTTTGTTTAAGAGATGTCTGACTGTGATGTCAGATGTTCTTATTAACTTCGGGTTAAGCTTGCCTTCGGGTTCTATGCCTGTTTGTTTAATAGATGCCTAACGGTGAAGTCCGATGTTCTTATCAACTTCGGGTTGAGCCGCCCTTCGGGTTCGATGCCTGTTTTTTTAACAGATGCCTGACGGTGAGGTCAGATGTTCTTCTCAACTTCAAGTTGAGCCGACCTTCAGGTTCGATGCCTGTTTGTTTAACAGATGTTTAACGGCGAGGTCAGATGTTCTTCTCAATTAAGGATTGAGACGGCCTTCGGGTTTGATGCTTGTTTGTTTAACAGATGCCTAACAGCTAGGTCAGATGTTCTTCTCAACTTCGGGTTGAGCCAGCCTTCGGGTTCGATGCCTGTTTGTTTAACAGATGCCTGACAGCGAGGTCAGATGTTCCTCTCAACTTCGTGTTGAGCCGGCCTTCGGGTTCGATGCCTCTTTGTTTAGGATATGCCTGACGGTGAGGTCAGATGTTCTTATCAACTTCGGGTTGAGCTGACCTTCGGGTTCGATGCCTGTTTGTTTAACAGATGCCTAACGGCGAAGTCAGATGTTCTTATCAACTTCGGGTTGAGCCGCCCTTAGGGTTCGATGCCTGTTTTTTTAACAGATGCCTGACGGTGAGGTCAGATGTTCTTCTCAACTTCAACTTGAGCCGGCCTTCAGGTTCGATGCCTGTTTGTTTAACAGATGTTTGACGGCGAGGTCAGATGTTATTCTCAATTAAGGATTGAGACGGGTTTCGTGTTTGATGCCTGTTGTTTAACAGATGCCTAACGGCGAGGTCAGATGTTCTTCTCAACTTCGGGTTGAGCCGGCCTTCGGGTTTGATGCCTGTTTGTTTAACAGACGCCTAGCGGAGAGGTCTAATGTTCTTATCAACATCGGGTTGAGCCGCCCTTCGTGTTCGATGCCTATTTGTTTAACATGTGCCTGACGGTGAGGTCATAAGTTCTTCTCAACTTCGGGTTGAGCCGACCTTCAAATTTGACGCCTGTTTGTTTAACAGATGCTTGACAGTGAAGTCAAATGTTCCTCTCAACTTCATGTTTAGCCAACCTTGAGGTTCAATGCCTGTTTGTTTAACGGATGCCTGACGGCGATGTCAGATGTTCCTCTCAACTTCGTCTTGAGCCGGACTTCGGGTTTGATTGCCTGTTTGTTTAACAGATTCCTGACGGCGAGGTCAAATGTTCTTATCAACATTGGGTTGAGCCGGCCTTCGGGTTCGATGCCTGTTTGTTTAACAGATACCTGACAGCAAAGTCAGATGTTCTTATTAACTTCGGGTTGAGCCGCCCTTCGGGTTCGATGCCTGTTTGTTTAAGAGATTCCTGACAGCGAGGTCAGATGTTCTTATAAACCTCGGGTTGAGCCGGCCTTCGGGTTCGATGCCTGTTTGTTTAACAGATGCCTGACGGTGAAGTCATATGTTCTTCTCAACTTCGTGTTGTTCCGGCATTCGGGTTCGATGCCTGTTTGTTTAAATGATGCCTGACGGTGAGGTCAGATGTTATTCTCAATTAAGGATTGAGAGCGCCTTCAGGTTCGATGCCTGTTTGTTTAACAGATGCCTAACGGCGAGGTCAAATGTTCTTCTCAACTTCGGGTTGAGCCGACTTTCGGGGTCGCCGCCTGTTTGTTTAACAGATGCCTGGCGGAGAGGTTTAATATTCTTATCAACTTCGGGTTGAGCCGCCCTTCGGGGTCGCCGCCTGTTTGTTTAACAGATGCCTGACGGTGAGGTCAGATGTTCTTCTCAACTTCGGGTTCAGCTGACCTTCAGATTTGATGCCTGTTTGTTTAACAGATGCTTGACAGTGAAGTCAAATGTTCCTCTCAACTTCATGATGAGCCGACCTTCGGGTTCGATGCTTGTTTGTTTAAGAGATGCCTGACGGCGAGGTCAGATGTTCCTCTCAACTTCGTGTTGAGCCGGCTTTCGGGTTCGATGCCTGTTTGTTTAAGAGATGCTTGACGGCGAGGTCAGATGTTCTTATTAACTTCAGGATGAGCCGGCCTTTGGGTTTGATGCCTGTTTTTTTAACAGATGCCTGGCGGAGAGGTCTAATGTTCTTATCAACTTCGGGTTGAGCCGCCCTTCGGGTTCGATGCCTGTTTGGTTAACAGATGCCTGATGGTGAGGTAAATGTTCTTCTCAACTTCGGGGTGAGCCGGCCTTCGGATTTGATGCCTGTTTGTTTAACAGATGCTTGACAGTGAAGTCAAATGTTCCTCTTAACTTCATGTTGAGCCGCCCTTCGGGTTCGATGCCTGTTTGTTTGATAGATGCCTGACAGCGAGGTCAGATGTTCCTCTCAACTTCGTGTTGAGCCGGCCTTCGGGTTCGATGCCTCTTTGTTTAAGAGATGTCTGACTGTGATGTCAGATGTTGTTATTAACTTCGGGTTAAGCTTGCCTTCGGGTTCTATGCCTGTTTGTTTAACAGATGCCTAACGACGAAGTCCGATGTTCTTATCAACTTCGGGTTGAGCCGCCCTTCGGGTTCGATGCCTGTTTTATTAACAGATGCCTGACGGTGAGGTCATATGTTCTTCTCAACTTCAAGTTGAGCCGACCTTCAGGTTCGATGCCTGTTTGTTTAACAGATAATTAACGGCGAGGTCAAATGTTCTTCTCAATTAAGGATTGAGACGGCCTTCGGGTTTGATGCCTGTTTGTTTAACAGATGCCTAACAGCGAGGTCAGATGTTCTTCTCAACTTCGGGTTGAGCCAGCCTTCGGGTTCGATGCCTGTTTGTTTAACAGATGCCTGGCGGAGAGGTCTAATGTTCTTATCAACTTCGGGTTGAGCCGCCCTTCGAGTTCGATGCCTGTTTGTTTAACAGATGCCTGACGGTGAGGTCTGATGTTCTTCTCAACTTCGGGGTGAGCCGGCCTTCAGATTTGATGCCTGTTTGTTTAACAAATGCTTGACAGTGAAGTCAAATGTTCCTCTTAACTTCATGTTGAGCCGGCCATCGGGTTCAATGCCTGTTTGTTTAACAGATGCCTGACGGCGAGGTCAGATGTTCCTCTCAACTCCGTGTTGAGCCGGGCTTCGGGTTCGATGCCTCTTTATTTAAGAGATGCCTGACGGCGATGTCAGATGTTCTTATTAACTTCGGGTTGAGCTTGCCTTCGGGTTCTAAGCCTGTTTGTTTAACAGATGCCTAACGGCGAAGTCCAATGTTGTTATCAACTTCGGGTTGAGCCGCCCTTCGGGTTCGATGCCTGTTTTTTGAACAGATGATTGACGGTGAAGTCAGATGTTCTTCTCAACTTCAAGTTGAGCCGACCTTCAGGTTCGATGCCTATTTGTTTAACAGATGTTTGACGGCGAGGTCAGATGTTCTTCTCAATTAAGGATCGAGACGGCCTTCGGGTTTGATGCCTGTTTGTTTAACAGATGCCTAACAGCGAGGTCAGATGTTCTTCTCAACTTCGGGTTGAGCCAGCCTTCGGGTTCGATGCCTGTTTGTTTAACAGATGCCTGGCGGAGAGGTTTAATGTTCTTATCAACTTCGGGTTGAGCCGCCCTTCGAGTTCGATGCCTGTTTGTTTAACAGATGCCTGACGGTGAGGTCTGATGTTCTTCTCAACTTCGGGGTGAGCCGGCCTTCAGATTTGATGCCTGTTTGTTTAACAAATGCTTGACAGTGAAGTCAAATGTTCCTCTTAACTTCATGTTAAGCCGGCCATCGGGTTCGATGTCTGTTTGTTTAACAGATGCCTGACGGCGAGGTCAGATGTTCCTCTCAACTCCGTGTTGAGCCGGCCTTCGGGTTCGATGCCTCTTTATTTAAGAGATGCCTGACGGCGATGTCAGATGTTCTTATTAACTTCGGGTTGAGCTTGCCTTCGGGTTCTAAGCCTGTTTGTTTAACAGATGCCTAACGGCGAAGTCCAATGTTGTTATCAACTTCGGGTTGAGCCGCCCTTCGGGTTCGATGCCTGTTTTTTGAACAGATGATTGACGGTGAAGTCAGATGTTCTTCTCAACTTCAAGTTGTGCCGACCTTCAGGTTCGATGCCTATTTGTTTAACAGATGTTTGACGGCGAGGTCAGATGTTCTTCTCAATTAAGGATTGAGACGGCCTTCGGGTTTGATGCCTGTTTGTTTAACAGATGCCTAACGGCGAGGTCAGATGTTCTTCTCAACTTCGCGTTGAGCCAGCCTTCGGGTTCGATGCCTGTTTGTTTAACAGATGCCTGGCGGAGAGGTCTAATGTTCTTATCAACTTCGGGTTGAGCCGCCCTTCGGGTTCGATACCTGATTGTTTAACATATGCCTGACGGTGAGGTCAGAAGTTCTTCTCAATTTCGGGTTGAGCCGGCCTTCATATTTGATGCCTGTTTGTTTAACAGATGCTTGACAGTGAAGTCAAATGTTCCTCTCAACTTCATGTTGAGCCGACCTTGAGGTTCAATGCCTGTTTGTTTAACAGATGCCTGACAGCTAGGTCAGATGTTCCTCTCAACTTCGTGTTGAGCCGGCCTTCGGGTTTGATGCCTGTTTGTTTAAGAGATGCCTGATGGCGAGGTCAGATGTTCTTATCAACTTCGGGTTGAGCCGGCCTTTGGGTTTGATGCCTGTTTTTTTAAAAGATGTCTGGCGGAGAGGTCTAATGTTCTTATCAACTTCGGGTTAATCCGCCCTTCGGGTTCGATGCCTGTTTGTTTAACAGATGCCTGACGGTGAGGTCAGATGTTCTTCTCAACTTTGGGGTGAGACGGCCTTCAGATTTGATGCCTGTTTGTTTAACAGATGCTTGAAAGTGAAGTCAAATGTTCCTCTCAACTTCATGTTGAGCCGACCTTCAGGTTCGATGCCTGTTTGTTTAACAGATGCCTGACGGCGAGGTCAGATGTTCCTCTCAACTTCGTGTTGAGCCAGCCTTCGGGTTCGATGCTTGTTTGTTTAAGAGATGCCTGACGGCGAGGTCAGATGTTCCTCTCAACTTCGTGTTGAGCCGACTTTCGGGTTCGATGCCTGTTCGTTTAAGAGATGCCTGACCGCGAGGTCAGATGTTCTTATTAACTTCAGGATGAGCCTGCCTTTGGGTGTGATGCCTGTTTTTTTAACAGATGCCTGACGGAGAGGTCTAATGTTCTTATCAACTTTGGGTTGAGCCGCCCTTCGGGTTTGATGCCTGTTTGTTTAACAGATGCCTGACGGTGAGGTCAAATGTTCTTCTCAACTTCGGGGTATGCCGGCCTTCGGATTTGATGCCTGTTTGTTTAACAGATGCTTGACAGTGAAGTCAAATGTTCCTCTTAACTTCATGTTGAGCCGGCCATCGGGTTCGATGCCTGTTTGTTTAACAGATGCCTGACGGCGAGGTCAGATGTTCCTCTCAACTTCGTGTTGAGCCGGCCTTCGGGTTCGATGCCTCTTTGTTTAAGAGATGCCTGACGGCGATGTCAGATGTTCTTATTAACTTCGGGTTGAGCTTGCCTTCGGGTTCTAAGCCTGTTTGTTTAACAGATGCCTAACGGCGAAGTCCGATGTTGTTATCAACTTCGGGTTGAGCCGCCCTTCGGGTTCGATGCCTGTTTTTTGAACAGATGATTGATGGTGAGGTCAGATGTTCTTCTCAACTTCAAGTTGAGTCGGCCTTCAGGTTCGATGCCTATTTGTTTAACAGATGTTTGACGGCGAGGTCAGATGTTCTTCTCAATTAAGGATTGAGACGGCCTTCGGGTTTGATGCCTGTTTGTTTACCAGATGCCTAACGGCGAGTTCAGATGTTCTTCTCAACTTCGGGTTGAGCCAGCCTTCGGGTTCGATGCCTGTTTGTTTAACAGATGCCTGGCGGAGAGGTCTAATGTTCTTATCAACTTCGGGTTGAGCCGCCCTTCGGGTTCGATACCTGTTTGTTTAACATATGCCTGACGGTGAGGTCAGAAGTTCTTCTCAATTTCGGGTTGAGCCGGCCTTCAGATTTGATGCCTATTTGTTTAACAAATGCTTGACAGTGAAGTCAAATGTTCCTCTCAACTTCATGTTGAGTCGACCTTGAGGTTCAATGCCTGTTTGTTTAACAGATGCCTGACGGCGAGGTCAGTTGTTCCACTCAACTTCGTGTTGAGCCGGCCTTCGGGTTCGATGCCTGTTTGTTTAAGAGATGCCTCATGGCGAGGTCCGATGTTCTTATCAACTTCGGGTTGAGCCGGCCTTTGGGTTTGATGCCTGTTTTTTTAAAAGATGCCTGGCGAAGAGGTCTAATGTTCTTATCAACTTCGGGTTGAGCCGCCCTTCGGGTTCGATGCCTGTTTGTTGAACAGATGCCTGGCGGTGAGGTCAGATGTTCTTCTAAACTTTGGGGTGAGACGGCCTTTGGATTTGATGCCTGTTTGTTTAACAGATGCTTGATAATGAAGTCAAATGTTCCTCTTAACTTCATGTTGAGTTGGCCTTCGGCTTCGATGCCTGTTTGTTTAACAGATGCCTGATGGCGAGGTCAGATGTTCCTCTCAACTTCGTGCTGAGCCGGCCTTCGGGTTCGATGCCTCTTTGTTTAAGAGATGCCTGACGGTGATGTAAGATGTTCTTATTAACTTCGGGTTGAGCTGGCCTTCAGGTTCTATGCTTGTTTGTTTAACAGATACCTGACGGCGAAGTCAGATGTTCTTATCAACTTCGGGTTGAACCGCCCTTCGGGTTCGATGCCTGTTTGTTTAAGAGATGCCTGACGGCGAGGTCAGATGTTCTTATAAACCTCGGGTTGAGCCGCCCTTCGGGTTCGATGCCTGTTTGTTTAACAGATACCTGACGGCGAAGTCAGATGTTCTTATCAACTTCGGGTTAAGCCGCCCTTCGGGTTCGATGCCTGTTTGTTTAAAAGATGCCTGGCGGAGAGGTCTAATGTTCTTATCAACTTCGGGTTGAGCCGCCCTTCGGGTTCGATGCCTGTTTGTTTAACAGATGCCTGACGGTGAGGTCAGATGTTCTTCTCAACTTTGGGGTGAGACGGCGTCGGATTTGATGCCTGTTTGTGTAACAGATGCTTGACAGTGAAGTCAAATGTTCCTCTCAACTTCATGTTGAGCCGACCTTGAGGTTCAATGCCTGTTTCTTTAACAGATGCTTGACAGCGAGGTCAGATGTTCCTCTCAACTTCGTGTTGATCCGGCCTTCGGGTTCGATGCCTGTTTGTTTAAGAGATGTTTGATGGCGAGGTCAGATGTTCTTATCAACTTCGGGTTGTGCCGGCCTTTGGGTTTGATGCCTGTTTTTTTAACAGATGCCTGACAGCGAGGTCAGATGTTCCTCTCAACTTCGTGTTGAGCCGGCCTTCGGGTTCAATGCCTGTTTGTTTAACAGATGCCTGACGGTGAGGTCAGATGTTCTTCTCAACTTCGGGGTGAGACGACATTCGGATTTGATGCCTGTTTGTTTAACAAATGCTTGACAATGAAGTCAAATGTTCCTCTTAACTTCATGTTGAGTCGGCCTTCGGGTTCGATACCTGTTTGTTTAACATATGCCTGACGGTGAGGTCAGAAGTTCTTCTCAATTTCGGGTTGAGCCGGCCTTCAGATTTGATGCCTATTTGTTTAACAGATGCTTGACAGTGATGTCAAATGTTCCTCTCAACTTCATGTTGAGCCGACCTTGAGGTTCGATGCCTGTTTGTTTAACAGATGCCTGACGGCGAGGTCAGATGTTCCTCTCAACTTCGTGTTGAGCAGGCCTTCGGGTTCGATGCCTGTTTGTTTAACAGATGCCTAACAGCGAGGTCAGATGTTCTTCTCAACTTCGGGTTGAGCCAGCCTTCGGGTTCGATGCCTGTTTGTTTAACAGATTGCTGGCGGAGAGGTTTAATGTTCTTATCAAATTCGAGTTGAGCCGCCCTTCGAGTTCGATGCCTGTTTGGTTAACAGATGCCTGACGGTGAGGTCAGATGTTCTTCTCAACTTTGGGGTGAGACGACCTTCAGATTTGATGCCTGTTTGTTTAACAGATGCTTGACAGTGAAGTCAAATGTTCCTCTCAACTTCATGTTGAGCCGACCTTCAGGTTCGATGCCTGTTTGTTTAACAGATGCCTTACGGCGAGGTCAGATGTTCCTCTCAACTTCGTGTTGAGCCGGCCTTCGGGTTCGATGCTTGTTTGTTTAACAGATGCCTGACGGTGAGGTCAGATGTTCCTCTCAACTTCGTGTTGAGCCGGCTTTCGGGTTCGATGCCTGTTTGTTTAAGAGATGCCTGACGGCGAGGTCAGATGTTCTTATTAACTTCAGGATGAGCCGGCCTTTGGGTTTGATGCCTGTTTTTTTAACAGATGCCTGGCGGAGAGGTCTAATGTTCTTATCAACTTTGGGTTGAGCCGCCCTTCGGGTTCGATGCCTATTTGTTTAACAGATGCCTGACGGTGAGGTCAAATGTTCTTCTCAACTTCGGGGTGAGCCGGCCTTCGGATTTGATGCCTGTTTGTTTAACAGATGCTTGACAGTGAAGTCAAATGTTCCTCTTAACTTCATGTTGAGCCGGCCTTCGGGTTCGATGCCTGTTTGTTTAACAGATGCCTAACAGCGAGGTTAGATGTTCCTCTTAACTTCGTCTTGAGCCAGCCTTCGGGTTCGATGCCTCTTTGTTGAAGAGATGTTTGACTGTGATGTCAGATGTTCTTATTAACTTCGGGTTAAGCTTGCCTTCGGGTTCTATGCCTGTTTGTTTAACAGATGCCTAACGGCGAAGTCCGATGTTCTTATCAACTTCGGGTTGAGCCGCCCTTCGGGTTCGATGCCTGTTTTTTTAACAGATGCCTGACGGTGAGGTCAGATGTTCTTCTCAACTTCAAGTTGAACCGACCTTCAGGTTCGATGCCTGTTTGTTTAACAGATGTTTAACGGCGAGGTCAGATGTTCTTCTCAATTAAGGATTGAGACGACCTTCGGGTTTGATGCCTGTTTGTTTAACAGATGCCTAACAGCGAGGTCAGATGTTCTTCTCAACTTCGGGTTGAGCCAGCCTTCGGGTTCGATGCCTGTTTGTTTAACAGATGCCTGGCAGAGAGGTTTAATGTTCTTATCAACTTCGGGTTGAGCCGCCCTTCGAGTTCGATGCCTGTTTGTTTAACAGATGCCTGACGGTGAGGTCCGATGTTCTTCTAAACTTCGGGGTGAGCCGGCCTTCGGATTTGATGCCTGTTTGTTTAACAGATGCTTGACAGTGAAGTCAAATGTTCCTCTTAACTTCATGTTGAGCCGGCCTTCGGGTTCGATGCCTGTTTGTTTAACAGATGCCTGACAGCGAGGTCAGATGTTCCTCTCAAATTCGTGTTGAGCCGGCCTTCGGGTTCGATGCCTCTTTGTTTAAGAGATGTCTGACTGTGATGTCAGATGTTCTTATTAACTTCGGGTTAAGCTTGCCTTCGGGTTCTATGCCTGTTTGTTTAACAGATGCCTAACGGTGAAGTCCGATGTTCTTATCAACTTCGGGTTGAGCCGCCCTTCGGGTTCGATGCCTGTTTTTTTAACAGATGCCTGACGGTGAGGTCAGATGTTCTTCTCAACTTCAAGTTGAGCCGACCTTCAGGTTCGATGCCTGTTTGTTTAACAGATGTTTAACGGCGAGGTCAGATGTTCTTCTCAATTAAGGATTGAGACGGCCTTCGGGTTTGATGCTTGTTTGTTTAACAGATGCCTAACAGCTAGGTCAGATGTTCTTCTCAACTTCGGGTTGAGCCAGCCTTCGGGTTCGATGCCTGTTTGTTTAACAGATTCCTGGCGGAGAGGTTTAATGTTCTTATCAACTTCGGGTTGAGCTGCCCTTCGAGTTCGATGCCTGTTTGTTTAACAGATGCCTGACTGTGAGGTCCGATGTTCTTCTCAACTTCGGGGTGAGCCGGCCTTCGGATTTGATGCCTGTTTGTTTAACAGATGCTTGACAGTGAAGTCAAATGTTCCTCTTAACTTCATGTTGAGCCGGCCATCGGGTTCTATGCCTGTTTGTTTAACAGATGCCTGACGGCGAGGTCAGATGTTCCTCACAACTTCGTGTTGAGCCGGCCTTCGGGTTCGATGCCTCTTTGTTTAAGAGATGCCTGACGGCGATGTCAGATGTTCTTATTAACTTTGGGTTGAGCTTGCCTTCGGGTTCTAAGCCTGTTTGTTTAACAGATGCCTAACGGCGAAGTCCGATGTTGTTATCAACTTCGGGTTGAGCTGCCCTTCGGGTTCGATGCCTGTTTTTTGAACAGATGATTGACGGTGAGGTCAGATGTTCTTCTCAACTTCAAGTTGAGCCAGCCTTCAGGTTCGATGCCTATTTGTTTAACAGATGTTTGACGGCGAGGTCAGATGTTCTTCTCAATTAAGGATTGAGACGGCCTTCGGGTTTGATGCCTGTTTGTTTAACAGATGCCTAACGGCGAGGTCAGATGTTCTTCTCAACTTCGGGTTGAGCCAGCCTTCGGGTTCGATGCCTGTTTGTTTAACAGATGCCTGGCGGAGAGGTCTAACGTTCTTATCAACTTCGGGTTGAGCCGCCCTTCGGGTTCGATACCTATTTGATTAACATATGCCTGACGGTGAGGTCAGAAGTTCTTCTCAATTTCGGGTTGAGTCGGCCTTCAGATTTGATGCCTGTTTGTTTAACAGATGCTTGACAGTGAAGTCAAATGTTCCTCTCAACTTCATGTTGAGTCGACCTTGAGGTTCAATGCCTGTTTGTTTAACAGATGCCTGACGGCGAGGTCAGATGTTCCTCTGAACTTCGTGTTGAGCCGGCCTTCGGGTTCGATGCCTGTTTGTTTAAGAGATGCCTGATGGCGAGGTCAGATGTTCTTATCAACTTCGGGTTGAGCCGACCTTTGGGTTTGATGCCTGTTTTTTTAAAAGATGCCTGGCGGAGAGGTCTAATGTTCTTATCAACTTCGGGTTGAGCCGCCCTTCGGGTTCGATGCCTGTTTGTTTAACAGATGCCTGGCGGTGAGGTCAGATGTTCTTCTTAACTTTGGGGTGAGACGGCCTTCGGATTTGATGCCTGTTTGTTTAACAGATGCTTGATAGTGAAGTCAAATGTTCCTCTTAACTTCATGTTGAGTCGGCCTTCGGGTTCGATGCCTGTTTGTTTAACAGATGCCTGATGGCGAGGTCAGATGTTCCTCTCAAGTTCGTGCTGAGCCGGCCTTCGGGTTCGATGCCTCTTTGTTTAAGAGATGCCTGACGGTGATGTCAGATGTTCTTATTAACTTCGGGTTGAGCTGGCCTTCAGGTTCTATGCCTGTTTGTTTAACAGATACCTGACGGCAAAGTCAGATGTTCTTATCAACTTCGGGTTGAGCCGCCCTTCGGGTTCGATGCCTGTTTGTTTAAGAGATGCCTGACGGCGAGGTCAGATGTTCATATAAACCTCAGGTTGAGCCGCCCTTCGGGTTCGATGCCTGTTTGTTTAACAGATACCTGACGGCGAAGTCAGATGTTCTTATCAACTTCGGGTTAAGCCGCCCTTCGGGTTCGATGCCTGTTTGTTTAAAAGATGCCTGGCGGAGAGGTCTAATGTTCTTATCAACTTCGGGTTGAGCCGCCCTTCGGGTTCGATGCCTGTTTGTTTAACAGATGCCTGACGGTGAGGTCAGATGTTCTTCTCAACTTTGGGGTGAGCCGGCCTTCGGGTTCGATGCCTGTTTTTTGAACAGATGATTGACGGTGAGGTCAGATGTTCTTCTCAACTTCAAGTTGAGTCGGCCTTCAGGTTCGATGCCTATTTGTTTAACAGATGTTTGACGGCGAGGTCAAATGTTCTTCTCAATTAAGGATTGAGACGACCTTCGGGTTTGATGCCTGTTTGTTTAACAGATGCCTAACGGCGAGGTCAGATGTTCTTCTCAACTTCGGGTTGAGCCAGCCTTCGGGTTCGATGCCTGTTTGTTTAACAGATGCCTGGCGGAGAGGTCTAATGTTCTTATCAACTTCGGGTTGAGCCGCCCTTCGGGTTCGATACCTGTTTGTTTAACATATGCCTGACGGTGAGGTTAGAAGTTCTTCTCAATTTCGGGTTGAGCCGGCCTTCAGATTTGATGCCTGTTTGTTTAACAGATGCTTGATAGTGAAGTCAAATGTTCCTCTCAACTTCATGTTGAGTCGACCTTGAGGTTCAATGCCTGTTTGTTTAACAGATGCCTGGCGGCGAGGTCAGATGTTCCTCTCAACTTCGTGTTGAGCCGGCCTTCGGGTTCGATGCCTGTTTATTTAAGAGATGCCTGATGGCGAGGTCAGATGTTCTTATCAACTTCGGGTTGAGCCGGCCTTTGGGTTTGATGCCTGTTTTTATAAAAGATGCCTGGCGGAGAGGTCTAATGTTCTTATCAACTTCGGGTTGAGCCGCCCTTCGGGTTCGATGCCTGTTTGTTTAACAGATGCCTGGCGGTGAGGTCAGATGTTCTTCTTAACTTTGGGGTGAGACGGCCTTCGGATTTGATGCCTATTTGTTTAACAGATGCTTGATAGTGAAGTCAAATGTTCCTCTTAACTTCATGTTGAGTCGGCCTTCGAGTTCGATGCCTGTTTGTTTAACAGATGCCTGATGGCGAGGTCAGATGTTCCTCTCAACTTCGTGCTGAGCCGGCCTTCGTGTTCGATGCCTCTTTGTTTAAGAGATGCCCGACGGTGATGTCAGATGTTCTTATTAACTTCGGGTTGAGCTGGCCTTCAGGTTCTATGCCTGTTTGTTTAACAGATACCTGACGGCGAAGTCAGATGTTCTTATCAACTTCGGGTTGAGCCGCCCTTCGGGTTCGATGCCTGTTTGTTTAAGAGATGCCTGACGGCGAGGTCAGATGTTCTTATAAACCTCGGGTTGAGCCGCCCTTCGGGTTCGATGCCTGTTTGTTTAACAGATACCTGACGGCGAAGTCAGATGTTCTTATTAACTTCAGGTTAAGCCGCCCTTCGGGTTCGATGCCTGTTTGTTTAAAAGATGCCTGGCGGAGAGGTCTAATGTTCTTATCAACTTCGGGTTGAGCCGCCCTTCGGGTTCGATGCCTGTTTGTTTAACAGATGCCTGACGGTGAGGTCAGATGTTCTTCTCAACTTTGGGGTGAGACGGCCTTCGGATTTGATGCCTGTTTGTGTAACAGATGCTTGACAGTGAAGTCAAATGTTCCTCTCAATTAAGTGTTGAGCCGACCTTGAGGTTCAATGCCTGTTTCTTTAACAGATGCCTGACAGCGAGGTCAGATGTTCCTCTCAACTTCGTGTTGATCCGGCCTTCGGGTTCGATGCCTGTTTGTTTAAGAGATGCCTGATGGCGAGGTCAGATGTTCTTATCAACTTCGGGTTGTGCCGGCCTTTGGGTTTGATGCCTGTTTTTTTAACAGATGCCTGGCGGAGAGGTCTAATGTTCTTTTCAATTTCGGGTTGACCCGCCCTTCGGGTTCGATGTCTGTTTGTTTAATAGATGCCTGACGGTGAGGTCAGATGTTCTTCTCAACTTCGGGGTGAGAGGGCATTCAGATTTGATGCCTGTTTGTTTAACAAATGCTTGACAATAAAGTCAAATGTTCCTCTTAACTTCATGTTTAGTCGGCCTTCAGGTTCGATACCTGTTTGTTTAACATATGCCTGACGGTGAGGTCAGAAGTTCTTCTCAATTTCGGGTTGAGCCGGCCTTCAGATTTGATGCCTGTTTGTTTAACAGATGCTTGACAGTGAAGTCAAATGTTCCTCTCAACTTCATGTTGAGCCGACCTTGAGGTTCAATGCCTGTTTGTTTAACAGATGCCTGACGGCGAGGTCAGATGTTCCTCTCAACTTCGTGTTGAGCCGGCCTTCGGGTTCGATGCCTGTTTGTTTAAGAGATGCCTGATGGCGAGGTCAGATGTTCTTATCAACTTCGGGTTGAGCCGGCCTTTGGGTTTGATGCCTGTTTTTTTAAAAGATGCCTGGCGGAGCGGTCTAATGTTCTTATCAACTTCGGGTTGAGCCGCCCTTCGGGTTCGATGCTTGTTTGTTTAACAGATGCCTGACGGTGAGGTCAGATGTTCTTCTCAACTTTGGGGTGAGACGGCCTTCAGATTTGATGCCTGTTTGTTTAACAGATGCTTGTCAGTGAAGTCAAATGTTCCTCTCAACTTCATGTTTAGCCGACATTCAGGTTCGATGCATGTTTGTTTAACAGATGCCTTACGGCGAGGTCATATGTTCCTCTCAAATTCGTGTTGAGCCGGCCTTCGGGTTCGATGCTTGTTTGTTTAAGAGATGCCTGACGGCGAGGTCAGATGTTCCTCTCAACTTCGTGTTGAGCCGGCTTTCGGGTTCGATGCCTGTTTGTTTAAGAGATGCCTGACGGCGAGGTCAGATGTTCTTATTAACTTCAGGATGAGCCGGCCTTTGGGTTTGATGCCTGTTTTTTTAATAGATGCCTGGCGGAGAGGTCTAATGTTCTTATCAACTTTGGGTTGAGCCGCCCTTCGGGTTCGATGCCTGTTTGTTTAACAGATGCCTGATGGTGAGGTCAAATGTTCTTCTCAACTTCGGGGTGAGTCGGCCTTCGGATTTGATGCCTGTTTGTTTAACATATTCTTGACAGTGAAGTCAAATGTTCCTCTTAACTTCATGTTGAGTCGGCCTTCGGGTTCGATGCCTGTTTATTTAACAGATGCCTGATAGCGAGGTCAGATGTTCCTCTCAACTTCGTGTTGAGCCGGCCTTCGGGTTCGATGCCTCTTTGTTGAAGAGATGTCTGACTGTGATGTCAGATGTTCTTATTAACTTCGGGTTAAGCTTGCCTTCGGGTTCTATGCCTGTTTGTTTAACAGATGCCTAACGGCGAAGTCCGATGTTCTTATCAACTTCGGGTTGAGCCGCCCTTCGGGTTCGATGCCAGTTTTTTTAACAGATGCCTAACGGTGAGGTCAGATGTTCTTCTCAACTTCAAGTTGAGCCGACCTTCAGGTTCGATGCCTGTTTGTTTAACAGATGTTTAACGGCGAGGTCAGATGTTCTTCTCAATTAAGAATTGAGACGGCTTTCGGGTTTGATGCCTGTTTGTTTAACAGATGCCTAACAGCGAGGTCAGATGTTCTTCTCAACTTCGGGTTGAACCAGCCTTCGGGTTCGATGCCTGTTTGTTTAACAGATGCCTGGCGGAGAGGTTTAATGTTCTTATCAACTTCGGGTTGAGCCGCCCTTCGAGTGCGATGCCTGTTTGTTTAACAGATGCCTGACGGTGAGGTCCGATGTTCTTCTCAACTTCGGGGTGAGCCGGCCTTCGGATTTGATGCTTGTTTGTTTAACAGATGCTTGACAGTGAAGTCAAATGTTCCTCTTAACTTCATGTTGAGCCGGCCATCGGGTTCGATGCCTGTTTGTTTAACAGAGGCCTGACGGCGAGGTCAGATGTTCCTCTCAACTTCGTGTTGAGCCGGCCTTCGGGTTCGATGCCTCTTTGTTTAAGAGATGCCTGACGGTGATGTCAGATGTTCTTATTAACTTCGGGTTGAGCTTGCCTTCGGGTTCTAAGCCTGTTTGTTTAAGAGATGCCTAACGGCGAAGTCCGATGTTGTTATCAACTTCGGGTTGAGCCGCCCTTCGGGTTCGATGCCTGTTTTTTGAACAGATGATTGACGGTGAGGTCAGATGTTCTTCTCAACTTCAAGTTGATCTGGCCTTCAGGTTCGATGCCTATTTGTTTAACAGATGTTTGACGGCGAGGTCAGATGTTCTTCTCAATTAAGGATTGAGACGGCCTTCGGGTTTGATGCCTGTTTGTTTAACAGATGCCTAACGGCGAGGTCAGATGTTCTTCTCAATTTCGGGTTGAGCCAGCCTTCGGGTTCGAAGCCTGTTTGTTTAACAGATGCCTGACGGAGAGGTCTAATGTTCTTATCAACTTCGGGTTGAGCCGCCCTTCGGGTTCGATACCTGTTTGTTTAACATATGCCTGACGGTGAGGTCAGAAGTTCTTCTCAATTTCGGGTTGAGCCGGCCTTCAGATTTGATGCCTGTTTGTTTAACAGATGCTTGACAGTGAAGTCAAATGTTCCTCTCAACTTCATGTTGAGCCGACCTTGAGGTTCAATGCCTGTTTGTTTAACAGATGCCTGACGGCGAGGTCAGATGTTCCTCTCAACTTCGTGTTGAGTCGGCCTTCGGGTTCGATGCCTGTTTGTTTAAGAGATGCCTGATGGCGAGGTCAGATGTTCTTATCAACTTCGGGTTGAGCCGGCCTTTGGGTTTGATGCCTATTTTTTTAAAAGATGTCTGGCGGAGAGGTCTAATGTTCTTATCAACTTCGGGTTGAGCCGCCCTTCGGGTTCGATGCCTGTTTGTTTAATAGATGCCTGACGGTGAGGTCAGATGTTCTTCTCAACTTTGGGTGAGACGGCCTTCGGATTTGATGCCTGTTTGTTTAACAGATGCCTGATGTCGAGGTCAGATGTTCCTCTCAACTTCGTGCTGAGCCGGCCTTCGGGTTCGATGCCTCTTTGTTTAAGAGATGCCTGACGGTGATGTCAGATGTTCTTATTAACTTCGGGTTGAGCTGGCCTTTAGGTTCTATGCCTGTTTGTTTAACAGATACCTGACAGCGAAGTCAGATGTTCTTATCAACTTCGGGTTGAGCCGCCCTTCGGGTTCAATGCCTGTTTGTTTAAGAGATGCCTGACGGCGAGGTCAGATGTTCTTATAAACCTCGGGTTGAGCCGCCCTTCGGGTTCGATGCCTGTTTGTTTAACAGATACCTGACGGCGAAGTCAGATGTTCTTATCAACTTCGGGTTAAGCCGCCCTTCGGGTTCGATGCCTGTTTGTTTAAGAGATGCCTGACGGCGAGGTCAGATGTTCTTATAAACCTCGGGTTGAGCCGGCCTTCGGGTTCGATGCATGTTTGTTTAACAGATGCCTAACGGTGAAGTCAGATGTTCTTCTCAACTTTGTGTTGTTCCGGCATTCGGGTTCGATGCGTGTTTGTTTAAATGATGCCTGACGGTGAGGTCAGATGTTCTTATCAACTTCAAGTTGAGCCGACCTTTGGGTTCGATGCCTGTTTGTTTAACAGATGCCTGGCGGAGAGGTCTAATGTTCTTATCAACTTCGGGTTGAGCCGCCCTTCGGGGTCGACGCCTATTTGTTTAACAGATGCCTGATAGTGAGGTCAGATGTTCTTCTCAACTTCGGGTTGAGCCGGCCATCGGATTTGATGCCTCTTTGTTTAACAGATGCTTGACAGTGAAGTCAAATGTTCCTCTCAACTTCATGTTGAGCCGAACTTCAGGTTCGATGCCTGTTTTTTTAACAGATGCCTGACAGCGAGGTCAGATGTTCCTCTCAACTTCGTGTTGAGTCGGCCTTCGGGTTCGATGCTTGTTTGTTTAAGAGATGTCTGACGGCTAGGTCAGATGTTCCTCTCAACTTCGTGTTGAGCCGGCTTTCGGGTTCGATGCCTGTTTGTTTAAGAGATGCCTGACGGCGAGGTCAGATGTTCTTATTAACTTCGGGTTGAGCCGGCCTTTGGGTTTGATGCCTGTTTTTTTAACAGATGCCTGGCGGAGAGGTCTAATGTTCTTATCAACTTTGGGTTGAGCCGCCCTTCGGGTTCGATGCCTGTTTGTTTGACAGATGCCTGACAGTGAGGTCAGATGTTCTTCTCAACTTCGGGGTGAGCCGGCCTTCGGATTTGATGCCTGTTTGTTTAACAGATGCTTGACAGTGAAATTAAATGTTCCTCTTAACTTCATGTTGAGCAGGTCTTTGGGTTCGATGACTATTTGTTTAACAGATGCTTGACGGCGAGGTCAGATGTACCTCTCAACTTCGTGTTGAGCCGGCCTTTGGGTTCGATGCCTCTTTGTTTAAGAGATGCCTGACGGCGATGTCAGATGTTCTTATTAACTTCGGGTTGAGTTGGTCTTCGGGTTCTATGCCTGTTTGTTTAACAGATGGCTAACGGTGAGGTCAGTTGGTCTTCTCAACTTCAAGTTGAGTCGGCCTTCAGGTTCGATGCCTGTTTGTTTAACAGGTGTTTGACGGCGAGGTCAGATGTTCTTCTCAATTAAGGATTGAGACGGCCTTCGGGTTTGATGCCTGTTTGTTTAACAGATGCCTAACAGCGAGGTCAGATGTTCTTCTCAACTTCGGGTTGAGCCAGCCTTCGGGTTCGATGCCTGTTTGTTTAACAGATGCCTGGCGGAGAGGTCTCATGTTCTTATCAACTTCGGGTTGTGCCGCCCTTCGGGTTCGATGCCTGTTTGTTTAACATATGCCTGACGGTGAGGTCAGAAGTTCTTCTCAACTTCGGGTTGAGCCGGCCTTCGGATTTGATGCCTGTTTGTGTAACAAATGCCTGACAGTGAAGTCAAATGTTCCTCTCAACTTCATGTTGAGCCGACCTTGAGGTTCAATGCCTGTTTCTTTAACAGATGCCTGACAGCGAGGTCAGATGTTCCTCTCAACTTCGTGTTGAGTCGGCCTTCGGGTTCGATGCTTGTTTGTTTAAGAGATGCCTGACGGCTAGGTCAGATGTTCCTCTCAACTTCGTGTTGAGCCGGCTTTCGGGTTCGATGCCTATTTGTTTAAGAGATGCCTGACGGCGAGGTCAGATGTTCTTATTAACTTCGGGTTGAGCCGACCTTTGGGTTTGATGCCTGTTTTTTTAACAGATGCCTGACGGAGAGGTCAGATGTTCTTATCAACTTTGGGTTGAGCCGCCCTTCGGGTTCGATGCCTGTTTGTTGGACAGATGCCTGACAGTGAGGTCAAATGTTCTTCTCAACTTCGGGGTGAGCCGGCCTTCGGATTTGATGCCAGTTTGTTTAACAGATGCTTGACAGTGAAATTAAATGTTCCTCTTAACTTCATGTTGAGCAGGTCTTCGGGTTCGATGACTATTTGTTTAACAGATGCTTGACGGCGAGGTCAGATGTTCCTCTCAACTTCGTGTTGAGCCGGCCTTCGGGTTCGATGCCTCTTTGTTTAAGAGATGCCTGACGACGATTTCAGATGTTCTTATTAACTTCGGGTTGAGCTGGTCTTCGGGTTCTATGCCTGTTTGTTTAACAGATGGCTAACGGTGAGGTCAGTTGGTCTTCTCAACTTCAAGTTGAGTCGGCCTTCAGGTTCGATGCCTGTTTGTTTAACAGGTGTTTGACGGCGAGGTCAGATGTTCTTCTCAATTAAGGATTGAGACGGCCTTCGGGTTTGATGCCTATTTGTTTAACAAATGCCTAACAGCGAGGTCAGATGTTCTTCTCAACTTCGGGTTGAGCCAGCCTTCGGGTTCGATGCCTGTTTGTTTAACAGATGCCTGGCGGAGAGGTCTCATGTTCTTATCAACTTCGGGTTGTGCCGCCCTTCGGGTTCGATGCCTGTTTGTTTAACATATGCCTGACGGTGAGGTCAGAAGTTCTTCTCAACTTCGGGTTGAGCCGGCCTTCGGATTTGATGCCTGTTTGTGTAACAAATGCTTGACAGTGAAGTCAAATGTTCCTCTCAACTTCATGTTGAGCCGACCTTAGGGTTCAATGCCTGTTTCTTTAACAGATGCCTGACAGCGAGGTCAGATGTTCCTCTCAACTTCGTGTTGAGTCGGCCTTCGGGTTCGATGCTTGTTTGTTTAAGAGATGCCTGACGGCTAGGTCAGATGTTCCTCTCAACTTCGTGTTGAGCCGGCTTTCGGGTTCGATGCCTGTTTGTTTAAGAGATGCCTGACGGCGAGGTCAGATGTTCTTATTAACTTCGGGTTGAGCCGGCCGTTGGGTTTGATGCCTGTTTTTTTAACAGATGCCTGGCGGAGAGGTCTAATGTTCTTATCAACTTTGAGTTGAGCCGCCCTTCGGGTTCGATGCCTGTTTGTTTGACAGATGCCTGACAGTGAGGTCAGATGTTCTTCTCAACTTCGGGGTGAGCCGGCCTTCGGATTTGATGCCAGTTTGTTTAACAGATGCTTGACAGTGAAATTAAATGTTCCTCTTAACTTCATGTTGAGCAGGTCTTCGGGTTCGATGACTATTTGTTTAACAGATGCTTGACGGCGAGGTCAGATGTTCCTCTCAACTTCGTGTTGAGCCGGCCTTCGGGTTCGATGCCTCTTTGTTTAAGAGATGCCTGACGGCGATGTCAGATGTTCTTATTAACTTCGGGTTGAGCTGGTCTTCGGGTTCTATGCCTGTTTGTTTAACAGATGGCTAACGGTGAGGTCAGTTGGTCTTCTCAACTTCAAGTTGAGTCAGCCTTCAGGTTCGATGCCTGTTTGTTTAACAGGTGTTTGACGGCAAGGTCAGATGTTCTTCTCAATTAAGGATTGAGACGGCCTTCGGGTTTGATGCCTGTTTGTTTAACAGATGCCTAACAGCGAGGTCAGATGTTCTTCTCAACTTCGGGTTGAGCCAGCCTTCGGGTTCGATGCCTGTTTGTTTAACAGATGCCTGGCGGAGAGGTCTCATGTTCTTATCAACTTCGGGTTGTGCCGCCCTTCGGGTTCGATGCCTGTTTATTTAACATATGCCTGACGGTGAGGTCAGAAGTTCTTCTCAACTTCGGGTTGAGCCGGCCTTCGGATTTGATGCCTGTTTGTGTAACAAATGCTTGACAGTGAAGTCAAATGTTCCTCTCAACTTCATGTTGAGCCGACCTTGAGGTTCAATGCCTGTTTCTTTAACAGATGCCTGACAGCGAGGTCAGATGCTCCTCTCAACTTCGTGTTGAGCCGGCCTTCGGGTTCGATGCCTCTTTGTTTAAGAGATGCCTGATGGCGAGGTCAGATGTTCTTATCAACTTCGGGTTGAGCCGGCCTTTGGGTTTGATGCCTATTTTTTTAAAAGATGCCTGGCGGAGAGGTCTAATGTTCTTATCAACTTCGAGTTGAGCCGCCCTTCGGGTTCGATGCCTGTTTGTTTAACAGATGTCTGACGGTGAGGTCAGATGTTCTTCTCAACTTTGGGGTGAGACGGTCTTCGGATTTGATGCCGGTTTGTTTAACAGATGCTTGATAGTGAAGTCAAATGTTCCTCTTAACTTCATGTTGAGTCGGCCTTCGGGTTCGATGCCTGTTTGTTTAACAGATGCTTGATGGCGAGGTCAGATGTTCCTCCAACTTCGTGTTGAGCCGGCCTTCGGGTTCGATGCCTCTTTGTTTAAGAGACGCCTGACGGTGATGTCAGATGTTCTTATTAACTTCGGGTTGAGCTGGCCTTCAGGTTCTATGCCTGTTTGTTTAACAGATACCTGACGGCGAAGTCAGATGTTCTTATCAACTTCGGGTTGTGCCGCCCTTCGGGTTCGATGCCTGTTTGTTTAAGAGATGCCTGACGGCGAGGTCAGATGTTCTTATAAACCTCGGGTTGAGCCGCCCTTCGGGTTCGATGCCTGTTTGTTTAACAGATACCTGACGGCGAAGTCAGATGTTCTTATCAACTTCGGGTTCGATGCCTGTTTGTTTAAGAGATTCCTGACGGCGAGGTCAGATGTTCTTATAAACCTCGGGTTGAGCCGGCCTTCAGGTTCGATGCCTGTTTGTTTAACAGATGCTTAATGGTGAAGTCAGATGTTCTTCTCAACTTCGTGTTGTTCCGGCATTCGGGTTCGATTCGTGTTGGTTTAAATGATGCCTGACGGTGAGGTCAGATGTTCTTATCAACTTCAAGTTGAGCCGACCTTTGGGTTCGATGCCTGTTTGTTTAACAGATGCCTGGCGGAGAGGTCTAATGTTCTTATCAACTTCGGGTTGAGCCGCCCTTCGGGGTCGACGCCTATTTGTTTACAGATGCCTGACAGTGAGGTCAGATGTTCTTCTCAACTTCGGGTTGAGCCGGCCATCGGATTTGATGCCTCTTTGTTTAACAGATGCTTGACAGTGAAGTCAAATGTTCCTCTCAACTTCATGTTGAGCCGACCTTCAGGTTCGATGCCTGTTTGTTTAACAGATGCCTGACAGCGAGGTCAGATGTTCCTCTCAACTTCGTGTTGAGTCGGCCTTCGGGTTCGATGCTTGTTTGTTTAAGAGATGCCTGACGGCTAGGTCAGATGTTCCTCTCAACTTCGTGTTGAGCCGGCATTCGGGTTCGATGCCTGTTTGTTTAAGAGATGCCTGACGGCGAGGTCAGATGTTCTTATTAACTTTGGGTTGAGCCGGCCTTTGGGTTTGATGCCTGTTTTTTTAACAGATGCCTGGCGGAGAGGTCTAATGTTCTTATCAACTTTGGGTTGAGCCGCCCTTCGGGTTCGATGCCTGTTTGTTTGACAGAAGCCTGACAGTGAAGTCAGATGTTCTTCTCAACTTCGGGGTGAGCCGGCCTTCGGATTTGATGCCTGTTTGTTTAACAGATGCTTGACAGTGAAATTAAATGTTCCTCTTAACTTCATGTTGAGCCGGCCTTCGGGTTCGATGACTATTTGTTTAACAGATGCTTGACGGCGAGGTCAGATGTTCCTCTCAACTTCGTGTTGAGCCGGCCTTCGGGTTCGATGCCTCTTTGTTTAAGAGATGCCTGACGATGATGTCAGATGTTCTTATTAACTTCGGGTTGAGCTGGTCTTCGGGTTCTATGTCTGTTTGTTTAACAGATGGCTAACGGTGAGGTCAGTTGGTCTTCTCAACTTCAAGTTGAGTTGGCCTTCAGGTTCGATGCGTGTTTGTTTAATAGGTGTTTGACGGCGAGGTCAGATGTTCTTCTCAATTAAGGATTGAGACGGCCTTCGGGTTTGATGCCAGTTTGTTTTAAAAGATGCCTAACAGCGAGGTCAGATGTTCTTCTCAACTTCGGGTTGAGCCAGCCTTCGGGTTCGATGCCTGTTTGTTTAACAGATGCCTGGCGGAGAGGTATCATGTTCTTATCAACTTCGGGTTGTGCCGCCCTTCGGGTTCGATGCCTGTTTGTTTAACATATGCCTGACAGTGAGGTCAGAAATTCTTCTCAACTTCGGGTTGAGCCGGCCTTCGGATTTGATGCCTGTTTGTGTAACAAATGCTTGACAGTGAAGTCAAATGTTCCTCTCAACTTCATGTTGAGCCGACCTTGAGGTTCAATGCCTGTTTCTTTAACAGATGCCTGACAGCGAGGTCAGATGTTCCTCTCAACTTCGTGTTGATCCGGCCTTCGGGTTCGATGCCTGTTTGTTTAAGAGATGCTTGATGGCGAGGTCAGATGTTCTTATCAACTTCGGGTTGTGCCGGCCTTTGGGTTTGATGTCTGCTTTTTTAACAGATGCCTGGCGGAGAGGTCTAATGTTCTTTTCAATTTCGGGTTGAGCCGCCCTTCGGGTTCGATGCGTGTTTGTTTAACAGATGCCTGACGGCGAGGTCAGATGTTCCTCTCAACTTCGTGTTGAGCCTGCCTTCGGGTTCGATGCCTCTTTGTTTAAGAGATGCCTGACGGCGATGTCAGATGTTCTTATTAACTTCGGGTTGAGCTGGCCTTCGGGTTCTATGCCTGTTAGTTTAACAGATCCCTAACGGCGAAGTCCGATGTTCTTATCAACTTCGGGTTGAGGCGCCCTTTGGGTTCGATGCCTGTTTTTTTAACAGATGCCTGACGGTGAGGTCAGATGTTCTTCTTAACTTCAAGTTGAGCCGACCTTCAGGTTCGATGCCTGTTTGTTTAACAAATGTTTGACGACGAGGTCAGATGTTCTTCTCAATTAAGGATTGAGACGGCCTTCGGGTTTGATGCCTGTTTGTTTAACAGATGCCTAACAGCGAGGTCAGATGTTCTTCTCAACTTCGGGTTGAGCCAGCCTTCGGGTTCGATGCCTGTTTGTTTAACAGATGCCTGGCAGAGAGGTCTCATGTTCTTATCAACTTCGGGTTGAGCCTCCCTTCGGGTTCGATGCCTGTTTGTTTAACATATGCCTGACGGTGAGGTCAGAAGTTCTTCTCAACTTCGGGTTGAGCCGGCTTTCGGATTTGATGCCTGTTTGTTTAACAGATGCTTGACAATGAAGTCAAATGTTCCTCTCAACTTCATGTTGAGCCGACCTTGAGGTTCAATGCCTGTTTCTTTAACAGATGCCTGACAGCGAGGTCAGATGTTCCTCTCAACTTCGTGTTGATCCGGCCTTCGGGTTCGATGCCTGTTTGTTTAAGAGATGCTTGATGGCGAGGTCAGATGTTCTTATCAACTTCGGGTTGTGCCGGCCTTTGGGTTTGATGCCTGTTTTTTTAACAGATGCCTGGCGGAGAGGTCTAATGTTCTTATCAACTTCGGGTTGAGCCGCCCTTCGGGTTCGATGCCTGTTTGTTTAACAGATGCCTGACGGTGAGGTCAGATGTTCTTCTCAACTTCGGGGTGAGACGGCCTTCGGATTTGATGCCTGTTCGTTTAACAAATGCTTGACAATGAAGTCAAATGTTCCTCTTAACTTCATGTTGAGTCGGCCTTCGGGTTCGATGCGTGTTTGTTTAACAGATGCCTGACGGAGAGGTCAGATGTTCCTCTCAACTTCGTGTTGAGCCTGCCTTCGGGTTCGATGCCTCTTTGTTTAAGAGATGCCTGACGGTGATGCCAAATGTTCTTATTAACTTCGGGTTGAGCTGGCCTTCGGGTTCTATGCCTGTTTGTTTAACAGATGCCTAACGACGAAGTCCGATGTTCTTATCAACTTCGGGTTGAGCCGCCCTTCGGGTTCGATGCTTGTTTTTTTAACAGATGCCTGACGGTGAGGTCAGATGTTCTTCTTAACTTCAAGTTGAGCCGGCCTTCAGGTTCGATGCCTGTTTGTTTAACAGATGTTTGACGGCGAGGTCAGATGTTCTTCTCAATTAAGGATTGAGACGGCCTTCGGGTTTGATGCCTGTTTGTTTAACAGATGCCTAACGGCGAGGTCAGATGTTCTTCTCAACTTCGGGTTGAGTCAGCCTTCGGGTTCGATGCCTGTTTGTTTAACAGATGCCTGGCGGAGAGGTCTAATGTTCTTATCAACTTCGGGTTGAGCCGCCCCTCGGTTTCGAAGCCTGTTTGTTTAACAGATGCCTGACGGTGAGGTCAGATGTTCTTCGCAACTTCGGGGTGAGACGGCCTTCGGATTTGATGCCTGTTTGTTTAACAAATGCTTAACAATGAAGTCAAATGTTCCTCTTAACTTCATGTTGAGTCGGCCTTCGGGTTCGATGCGTGTTTGTTTAACAGATGCCTGACGGAGAGGTCAGATGTTCCTCTCAACTTCGTGTTGAGCCTGCCTTCGGGTTCGATGCCTCTTTGTTTAAGAGATGCCTGGCGGCGATGTCAAACGTTCTTATTAACTTCGGGTTGAGCTGGCCTTCGGGTTCTATGCCTGTTTGTTTAACAGATGCCTAACGGCGAAGTCCGATGTTCTTATCAACTTCGGGTTGAGCCGCCCATCGGGTTCGATGCCTGTTTTTTTAACAGATGCCTGACGGTGAGGTCAAATGTTCTTCTTAACTTCATGTTGAGTCGGCCTTCAGGTTCGATGCCTGTTTGTTTAACAGATGTTTGACGGCGAGGTCAGATGTTCTTCTCAATTAAGGATTGAGACGGCCTTCGGGTTTGATGCCTGTTTGTTTAACAGATGCCTAATGGCGAGGTCAGATGTTCTTCTCAACTTCGGGTTGAGTCAGCCTTCGGGTTCGATGCCTGTTTGTTTAACAGATGCCTGGCGGAGAGGTATAATGTTCTTATCAACTTCGGGTTGAGCCGCCCTTCGGGTTCGATGTCTGTTTGTTTAACATTTGCCTGACGGTGAGGTCAGAAGTTCTTCTCAACTTCGGGTTGAGCCGGCCTTCGGATTTGATGCCTGTTTTTTTAACAGATGCTTGACAGTGAAGTCAAATGTTCCTCTAAACTTCATGTTGAGCCGACCTTGAGGTTCAATGCATGTTTGTTTAACAGATGCCTGACGGCGAGGTCAGATGTTCTTATCAACTTCGGGTTGAGCCGGCCTTTGGGTTTGATGTCTGTTTTTTTAACAGATGCCTGGTGGAGAGGTCTAATGTTCTTATCAACTTCAGGTTGAGCCTCCCTTCGGGTTCGATGCCTGTTTGTTTAACAGATGCCTGACGGTGAGGTCAGATGTTCTTCTCAACTTCGGGGTGAGACGGCCTTCGGATTTGATGCCTGTTTGTTTAAGAGATGCTTGACAGTGAAGTCAAATGTTCCTCTCAACTTCATGTTGAGCCGACCTTGAGGTTCAATGCCTGTTTCTTTAACAGATGCCTGACAGCGAGGTCAGATGTTCCTCTCAACTTCGTGTTGATCCGGCCTTCGGGTTCGATGCCTGTTTGTTTAAGAGATGCTTGATGGCGAGGTCAGATGTTCTTAGCAACTTCGGGTTGTGCCGGCCTTTGGGTTTGATGTCTGCTTTTTTAACAGATGCCTGGCGGAGAGGTCTAATGTTCTTTTCAATTTCGGGTTGAGCCGCCCTTCGGGTTCGATGCGTGTTTGTTTAACAGATGCCTGACGGCGAGGTCAGATGTTCCTCTCAACTTCGTGTTGAGCCTGCCTTCGGGTTCGATGCCTCTTTGTTTAAGAGATGCCTGACGGCGATGTCAGATGTTCTTATTAACTTCGGGTTGAGCTGGCCTTCGGGTTCTATGCCTGTTAGTTTAACAGATCCCTAACGGCGAAGTCCGATGTTCTTATCAACTTCGGGTTGAGGCGCCCTTTGGGTTCGATGCCTGTTTTTTTAACAGATGCCTGACGGTGAGGTCAGATGTTCTTCTTAACTTCAAGTTGAGCCGACCTTCAGGTTCGATGCCTGTTTGTTTAACAAATGTTTGACAACGAGGTCAGATGTTCTTCTCAATTAAGGATTGAGACGGCCTTCGGGTTTGATGCCTGTTTGTTTAACAGATGCCTAACAGCGAGGTCAGATGTTCTTCTCAACTTCGGGTTGAGCCAGCCTTCGGGTTCGATGCCTGTTTGTTTAACAGATGCCTGGCGGAGAGGTCTCATGTTCTTATCAACTTCGGGTTGAGCCTCCCTTCGGGTTCGATGCCTGTTTGTTTAACATATGCCTGACGGTGAGGTCAGAAGTTCTTCTCAACTTCGGGTTGAGCCGGCTTTCGGATTTGATGCCTGTTTGTTTAACAGATGCTTGACAATGAAGTCAAATGTTCCTCTCAACTTCATGTTGAGCCGACCTTGAGGTTCAATGCCTGTTTCTTTAACAGATGCCTGACAGCGAGGTCAGATGTTCCTCTCAACTTCGTGTTGATCCGGCCTTCGGGTTCGATGCCTGTTTGTTTAAGAGATGCTTGATGGCGAGGTCAGATGTTCTTATCAACTTCGGGTTGTGCCGGCCTTTGGGTTTGATGCCTGTTTTTTTAACAGATGCCTGGCGGAGAGGTCTAATGTTCTTATCAACTTCGGGTTGAGCCGCCCTTCGGGTTCGATGCCTGTTTGTTTAACAGATGCCTGACGGTGAGGTCAGATGTTCTTCTCAACTTCGGGGTGAGACGGCCTTCGGATTTGATGCCTGTTCGTTTAACAAATGCTTGACAATGAAGTCAAATGTTCCTCTTAACTTCATGTTGAGTCGGCCTTCGGGTTCGATGCGTGTTTGTTTAACAGATGCCTGACGGAGAGGTCAGATGTTCCTCTCAACTTCGTGTTGAGCCTGCCTTCGGGTTCGATGCCTCTTTGTTTAAGAGATGCCTGACGGCGATGCCAAATGTTCTTATTAACTTCGGGTTGAGCTGGCCTTCGGGTTCTATGCCTGTTTGTTTAACAGATGCCTAACGACGAAGTCCGATGTTCTTATCAACTTCGAGTTGAGCCGCCCTTCGGGTTCGATGCTTGTTTTTTTAACAGATGCCTGACGGTGAGGTCAGATGTTCTTCTTAACTTCAAGTTGAGCCGGCCTTCAGGTTCGATGCCTGTTTGTTTAACAGATGTTTGACGGCGAGGTCAGATGTTCTTCTCAATTAAGGATTGAGACGGCCTTCGGGTTTGATGCCTGTTTGTTTAACAGATGCCTAACGGCGAGGTCAGATGTTCTTCTCAACTTCGGGTTGAGTCAGCCTTCGGGTTCGATGCCTGTTTGTTTAACAGATGCCTGGCGGAGAGGTATAATGTTCTTATCAACTTCGGGTTGAGCCGCCTTTCGGGTTCGATGCCTGTTTGTTTAACATTTGCCTGACGGTGAGGTCAGAAGTTCTTCTCAACTTCGGGTTGAGCCGGCCTTCGGATTTGATGCCTGTTTTTTTAACAGATGCTTGACAGTGAAGTCAAATGTTCCTCTAAACTTCATGTTGAGCCGACCTTGAGGTTCAATGCCTGTTTGTTTAACAGATGCCTGACGGCGAGGTCAGATGTTCTTATCAACTTCGGGTTGAGCCGGCCTTTGGGTTTGATGTCTGTTTTTTTAACAGATGCCTGGTGGAGAGGTCTAATGTTCTTATCAACTTCAGGTTGAGCCTCCCTTCGGGTTCGATGCCTGTTTGTTTAACAGATGCCTGACGGTGAGGTCAGATGTTCTTCTCAACTTCGGGGTGAGACGGCCTTCGGATTTGATGCCTGTTTGTTTAAGAGATGCTTGACAGTGAAGTCAAATGTTCCTCTCAACTTCATGTTGAGCCGACCTTGAGGTTCAATGCCTGTTTCTTTAACAGATGCCTGACAGCGAGGTCAGATGTTCCTCTCAACTTCGTGTTGATCCGGCCTTCGGGTTCGATGCCTGTTTGTTTAAGAGATGCTTGATGGCGAGGTCAGATGTTCTTAGCAACTTCGGGTTGTGCCGGCCTTTGGGTTTGATGTCTGCTTTTTTAACAGATGCCTGGCGGAGAGGTCTAATGTTCTTTTCAATTTCGGGTTGAGCCGCCCTTCGGGTTCGATGCGTGTTTGTTTAACAGATGCCTGACGGCGAGGTCAGATGTTCCTCTCAACTTCGTGTTGAGCCTGCCTTCGGGTTCGATGCCTCTTTGTTTAAGAGATGCCTGACGGCGATGTCAGATGTTCTTATTAACTTCGGGTTGAGCTGGCCTTCGGGTTCTATTCCTGTTAGTTTAACAGATCCCTAACGGCGAAGTCCGATGTTCTTATCAACTTCGGGTTGAGGCGCCCTTTGGGTTCGATGCCTGTTTTTTTAACAGATGCCTGACGGTGAGGTCAGATGTTCTTCTTAACTTCAAGTTGAGCCGACCTTCAGGTTCGATGCCTGTTTGTTTAACAAATGTTTGACAACGAGGTCAGATGTTCTTCTCAATTAAGGATTGAGACGGCCTTCGGGTTTGATGCCTGTTTGTTTAACAGATGCCTAACAGCGAGGTCAGATGTTCTTCTCAACTTCGGGTTGAGCCAGCCTTCGGGTTCGATGCCTGTTTGTTTAACAGATGCCTGGCGGAGAGGTCTCATGTTCTTATCAACTTCGGGTTGAGCCTCCCTTCGGGTTCGATGCCTGTTTGTTTAACATATGCCTGACGGTGAGGTCAGAAGTTCTTCTCAACTTCGGGTTGAGCCGGCTTTCGGATTTGATGCCTGTTTGTTTAACAGATGCTTGACAATGAAGTCAAATGTTCCTCTCAACTTCATGTTGAGCCGACCTTGAGGTTCAATGCCTGTTTCTTTAACAGATGCCTGACAGCGAGGTCAGATGTTCCTCTCAACTTCGTGTTGATCCGGCCTTCGGGTTCGATGCCTGTTTGTTTAAGAGATGCTTGATGGCGAGGTCAGATGTTCTTATCAACTTCGGGTTGTGCCGGCCTTTGGGTTTGATGCCTGTTTTTTTAACAGATGCCTGGCGAAGAGGTCTAATGTTCTTATCAACTTCGGGTTGAGCCGCCCTTCGGGTTCGATGCCTGTTTGTTTAACAGATGCCTGACGGTGAGGTCAGATGTTCTTCTCAACTTCGGGGTGAGACGGCCTTCGGATTTGATGCCTGTTCGTTTAACAAATGCTTGACAATGAAGTCAAATGTTCCTCTTAACTTCATGTTGAGTCGGCCTTCGGGTTCGATGCGTGTTTGTTTAACAGATGCCTGACGGAGAGGTCAGATGTTCCTCTCAACTTCGTGTTGAGCCTGCCTTCGGGTTCGATGCCTCTTTGTTTAAGAGATGCCTGACGGCGATGCCAAATGTTCTTATTAACTTCGGGTTGAGCTGGCCTTCGGGTTCTATGCCTGTTTGTTTAACAGATGCCTAACGACGAAGTCCGATGTTCTTATCAACTTCGGGTTGAGCCGCCCTTCGGGTTCGATGCTTGTTTTTTTAACAGATGCCTGACGGTGAGGTCAGATGTTCTTCTTAACTTCAAGTTGAGCCGGCCTTCAGGTTCGATGCCTGTTTGTTTAACAGATGTTTGACGGCGAGGTCAGATGTTCTTCTCAATTAAGGATTGAGACGGCCTTCGGGTTTGATGCCTGTTTGTTTAACAGATGCCTAACGGCGAGGTCAGATGTTCTTCTCAACTTCGGGTTGAGTCAGCCTTCGGGTTCGATGCCTGTTTGTTTAACAGATGCCTGGCGGAGAGGTCTAATGTTCTTATCAACTTCGGGTTGAGCCGCCCCTCGGTTTCGAAGCCTGTTTGTTTAACAGATGCCTGACGGTGAGGTCAGATGTTCTTCGCAACTTCGGGGTGAGACGGCCTTCGGATTTGATGCCTGTTTGTTTAACAAATGCTTAACAATGAAGTCAAATGTTCCTCTTAACTTCATGTTGAGTCGGCCTTCGGGTTCGATGCGTGTTTGTTTAACAGATGCCTGACGGAGAGGTCAGATGTTCCTCTCAACTTCGTGTTGAGCCTGCCTTCGGGTTCGATGCCTGTTTGTTTAACAGATGCCTGACAGCGAGGTCAGATGTTCTTCTCAACTTCGGGTTGAGCCAGCCTTCGGGTTCGATGCCTGTTTGTTTAACAGATTGCTGGCGGAGAGGTTTAATGTTCTTATCAAATTCGAGTTGAGCCGCCCTTCGAGTTCGATGCCTGTTTGTTTAACAGATGCCTGACGGTGAGGTCAGATGTTCTTCTCAACTTTGGGGTGAGACGGCCTTCAGATTTGATGCCTGTTTGTTTAACAGATGCTTGACAGTGAAGTCAAATGTTCCTCTCAACTTCATGTTGAGCCGACCTTCAGGTTCGATGCCTGTTTGTTTAACAGATGCCTTACGGCGAGGTCAGATGTTCCTCTCAACTTCGTGTTGAGCCGGCCTTCGGGTTCGATGCTTGTTTGTTTAACAGATGCCTGACGGCGAGGTCAGATGTTCCTCTCAACTTCGTGTTGAGCCGGCTTTCGGGTTCGATGCCTGTTTGTTTAAGAGATGCCTGACGGCGAGGTCAGATGTTCTTATTAACTTCAGGATGAGCCGGCCTTTGGGTTTGATGCCTGTTTTTTTAACAGATGCCTGGCGGAGAGGTCTAATGTTCTTATCAACTTTGGGTTGAGCCGCCCTTCGGGTTCGATGCCTATTTGTTTAACAGATGCCTGACGGTGAGGTCAAATGTTCTTCTCAACTTCGGGGTGAGCCGGCCTTCGGATTTGATGCCTGTTTGTTTAACAGATGCTTGACAGTGAAGTCAAATGTTCCTCTTAACTTCATGTTGAGCCGGCCTTCGGGTTCGATGCCTGTTTGTTTAACAGATGCCTAACAGCGAGGTCAGATGTTCCTCTTAACTTCGTCTTGAGCCAGCCTTCGGGTTCGATGCCTCTTTGTTGAAGAGATGTTTGACTGTGATGTCAGATGTTCTTATTAACTTCGGGTTAAGCTTGCCTTCGGGTTCTATGCCTGTTTGTTTAACAGATGCCTAACGGCGAAGTCCGATGTTCTTATCAACTTCGGGTTGAGCCGCCCTTCGGGTTCGAAGCCTGTTTTTTTAACAGATGCCTGACGGTGAGGTCAGATGTTCTTCTCAACTTCAAGTTGAACCGACCTTCAGGTTCGATGCCTGTTTGTTTAACAGATGTTTAACGGCGAGGTCAGATGTTCTTCTCAATTAAGGATTGAGACGACCTTCGGGTTTGATGCCTGTTTGTTTAACAGATGCCTAACAGCGAGGTCAGATGTTCTTCTCAACTTCGGGTTGAGCCAGCCTTCGGGTTCGATGCCTGTTTGTTTAACAGATGCCTGGCGGAGAGGTTTAATGTTCTTATCAACTTCGGGTTGAGCCGCCCTTCGAGTTCGATGCCTGTTTGTTTAACAGATGCCTGACGGTGAGGTCCGATGTTCTTCTCAACTTCGGGGTGAGCCGGCCTTCGGATTTGATGCCTGTTTGTTTAACAGATGCTTGACAGTGAAGTCAAATGTTCCTCTTAACTTCATGTTGAGCCGGCCTTCGGGTTCGATGCCTGTTTGTTTAACAGATGCCTGACAGCGAGGTCAGATGTTCCTCTCAAATTCGTGTTGAGGGGCCTTCGGGTTCGATGCCTCTTTGTTTAAGAGATGTCTGACTGTGATGTCAGATGTTCTTATTAACTTCGGGTTAAGCTTGCCTTCGGGTTCTATGCCTGTTTGTTTAACAGATGCCTAACGGTGAAGTCCGATGTTCTTATCAACTTCGGGTTGAGCCGCCCTTCGGGTTCGATGCCTGTTTTTTTAACAGATGCCTGACGGTGAGGTCAGATGTTCTTCTCAACTTCAAGTTGAGCCGACCTTCAGGTTCGATGCCTGTTTGTTTAACAGATGTTTAACGGCGAGGTCAGATGTTCTTCTCAATTAAGGATTGAGACGGCCTTCGGGTTTGATGCTTGTTTGTTTAACAGATGCCTAACAGCTAGGTCAGATGTTCTTCTCAACTTCGGGTTGAGCCAGCCTTCGGGTTCGATGCCTGTTTGTTTAACAGATGCCTGACAGCGAGGTCAGATGTTCCTCTCAACTTCGTGTTGAGCCGGCCTTCGGGTTCGATGCCTCTTTGTTTAGGATATGCCTGACGGTGAGGTCAGATGTTCTTATCAACTTCGGGTTGAGCTGACCTTCGGGTTCGATGCCTGTTTGTTTAACAGATGCCTAACGGCGAAGTCAGATGTTCTTATCAACTTCGGGTTGAGCCGCCCTTAGGGTTCGATGCCTGTTTTTTTAACAGATGCCTGACGGTGAGGTCAGATGTTCTTCTCAACTTCAACTTGAGCCGGCCTTCAGGTTCGATGCCTGTTTGTTTAACAGATGTTTGACGGCGAGGTCAGATGTTATTCTCAATTAAGGATTGAGACGGGTTTCGTGTTTGATGCCTGTTGTTTAACAGATGCCTAACGGCGAGGTCAGATGTTCTTCTCAACTTCGGGTTGAGCCGGCCTTCGGGTTTGATGCCTGTTTGTTTAACAGACGCCTAGCGGAGAGGTCTAATGTTCTTATCAACATCGGGTTGAGCCGCCCTTCGTGTTCGATGCCTATTTGTTTAACATGTGCCTGACGGTGAGGTCATAAGTTCTTCTCAACTTCGGGTTGAGCCGACCTTCAAATTTGACGCCTGTTTGTTTAACAGATGCTTGACAGTGAAGTCAAATGTTCCTCTCAACTTCATGTTTAGCCAACCTTGAGGTTCAATGCCTGTTTGTTTAACGGATGCCTGACGGCGATGTCAGATGTTCCTCTCAACTTCGTCTTGAGCCGGACTTCGGGTTTGATTGCCTGTTTGTTTAACAGATTCCTGACGGCGAGGTCAAATGTTCTTATCAACATTGGGTTGAGCCGGCCTTCGGGTTCGATGCCTGTTTGTTTAACAGATACCTGACAGCAAAGTCAGATGTTCTTATTAACTTCGGGTTGAGCCGCCCTTCGGGTTCGATGCCTGTTTGTTTAAGAGATTCCTGACAGCGAGGTCAGATGTTCTTATAAACCTCGGGTTGAGCCGGCCTTCGGGTTCGATGCCTGTTTGTTTAAAAGATGCCTGACGGTGAAGTCATATGTTCTTCTCAACTTCGTGTTGTTCCGGCATTCGGGTTCGATGCCTGTTTGTTTAAATGATGCCTGACGGTGAGGTCAGATGTTATTCTCAATTAAGGATTGAGAGCGCCTTCAGGTTCGATGCCTGTTTGTTTAACAGATGCCTAACGGCGAGGTCAAATGTTCTTCTCAACTTCGGGTTGAGCCGACTTTCGGGGTCGCCGCCTGTTTGTTTAACAGATGCCTGGCGGAGAGGTTTAATATTCTTATCAACTTCGGGTTGAGCCGCCCTTCGGGGTCGCCGCCTGTTTGTTTAACAGATGCCTGACGGTGAGGTCAGATGTTCTTCTCAACTTCGGGTTCAGCTGACCTTCAGATTTGATGCCTGTTTGTTTAACAGATGCTTGACAGTGAAGTCAAATGTTCCTCTCAACTTCATGATGAGCCGACCTTCGGGTTCGATGCTTGTTTGTTTAAGAGATGCCTGACGGCGAGGTCAGATGTTCCTCTCAACTTCGTGTTGAGCCGGCTTTCGGGTTCGATGCCTGTTTGTTTAAGAGATGCTTGACGGCGAGGTCAGATGTTCTTATTAACTTCAGGATGAGCCGGCCTTTGGGTTTGATGCCTGTTTTTTTAACAGATGCCTGGCGGAGAGGTCTAATGTTCTTATCAACTTCGGGTTGAGCCGCCCTTCGGGTTCGATGCCTGTTTGGTTAACAGATGCCTGATGGTGAGGTAAATGTTCTTCTCAACTTCGGGGTGAGCCGGCCTTCGGATTTGATGCCTGTTTGTTTAACAGATGCTTGACAGTGAAGTCAAATGTTCCTCTTAACTTCATGTTGAGCCGCCCTTCGGGTTCGATGCCTGTTTGTTTGATAGATGCCTGACAGCGAGGTCAGATGTTCCTCTCAACTTCGTGTTGAGCCGGCCTTCGGGTTCGATGCCTCTTTGTTTAAGAGATGTCTGACTGTGATGTCAGATGTTGTTATTAACTTCGGGTTAAGCTTGCCTTCGGGTTCTATGCCTGTTTGTTTAACAGATGCCTAACGACGAAGTCCGATGTTCTTATCAACTTCGGGTTGAGCCGCCCTTCGGGTTCGATGCCTGTTTTATTAACAGATGCCTGACGGTGAGGTCATATGTTCTTCTCAACTTCAAGTTGAGCCGACCTTCAGGTTCGATGCCTGTTTGTTTAACAGATAATTAACGGCGAGGTCAAATGTTCTTCTCAATTAAGGATTGAGACGGCCTTCGGGTTTGATGCCTGTTTGTTTAACAGATGCCTAACAGCGAGGTCAGATGTTCTTCTCAACTTCGGGTTGAGCCAGCCTTCGGGTTCGATGCCTGTTTGTTTAACAGATGCCTGGCGGAGAGGTCTAATGTTCTTATCAACTTCGGGTTGAGCCGCCCTTCGAGTTCGATGCCTGTTTGTTTAACAGATGCCTGACGGTGAGGTCTGATGTTCTTCTCAACTTCGGGGTGAGCCGGCCTTCAGATTTGATGCCTGTTTGTTTAACAAATGCTTGACAGTGAAGTCAAATGTTCCTCTTAACTTCATGTTGAGCCGGCCATCGGGTTCAATGCCTGTTTGTTTAACAGATGCCTGACGGCGAGGTCAGATGTTCCTCTCAACTCCGTGTTGAGCCGGGCTTCGGGTTCGATGCCTCTTTATTTAAGAGATGCCTGACGGCGATGTCAGATGTTCTTATTAACTTCGGGTTGAGCTTGCCTTCGGGTTCTAAGCCTGTTTGTTTAACAGATGCCTAACGGCGAAGTCCAATGTTGTTATCAACTTCGGGTTGAGCCGCCCTTCGGGTTCGATGCCTGTTTTTTGAACAGATGATTGACGGTGAAGTCAGATGTTCTTCTCAACTTCAAGTTGAGCCGACCTTCAGGTTCGATGCCTATTTGTTTAACAGATGTTTGACGGCGAGGTCAGATGTTCTTCTCAATTAAGGATCGAGACGGCCTTCGGGTTTGATGCCTGTTTGTTTAACAGATGCCTAACAGCGAGGTCAGATGTTCTTCTCAACTTCGGGTTGAGCCAGCCTTCGGGTTCGATGCCTGTTTGTTTAACAGATGCCTGGCGGAGAGGTTTAATGTTCTTATCAACTTCGGGTTGAGCCGCCCTTCGAGTTCGATGCCTGTTTGTTTAACAGATGCCTGACGGTGAGGTCTGATGTTCTTCTCAACTTCGGGGTGAGCCGGCCTTCAGATTTGATGCCTGTTTGTTTAACAAATGCTTGACAGTGAAGTCAAATGTTCCTCTTAACTTCATGTTAAGCCGGCCATCGGGTTCGATGTCTGTTTGTTTAACAGATGCCTGACGGCGAGGTCAGATGTTCCTCTCAACTCCGTGTTGAGCCGGCCTTCGGGTTCGATGCCTCTTTATTTAAGAGATGCCTGACGGCGATGTCAGATGTTCTTATTAACTTCGGGTTGAGCTTGCCTTCGGGTTCTAAGCCTGTTTGTTTAACAGATGCCTAACGGCGAAGTCCAATGTTGTTATCAACTTCGGGTTGAGCCGCCCTTCGGGTTCGATGCCTGTTTTTTGAACAGATGATTGACGGTGAAGTCAGATGTTCTTCTCAACTTCAAGTTGTGCCGACCTTCAGGTTCGATGCCTATTTGTTTAACAGATGTTTGACGGCGAGGTCAGATGTTCTTCTCAATTAAGGATTGAGACGGCCTTCGGGTTTGATGCCTGTTTGTTTAACAGATGCCTAACGGCGAGGTCAGATGTTCTTCTCAACTTCGCGTTGAGCCAGCCTTCGGGTTCGATGCCTGTTTGTTTAACAGATGCCTGGCGGAGAGGTCTAATGTTCTTATCAACTTCGGGTTGAGCCGCCCTTCGGGTTCGATACCTGATTGTTTAACATATGCCTGACGGTGAGGTCAGAAGTTCTTCTCAATTTCGGGTTGAGCCGGCCTTCATATTTGATGCCTGTTTGTTTAACAGATGCTTGACAGTGAAGTCAAATGTTCCTCTCAACTTCATGTTGAGCCGACCTTGAGGTTCAATGCCTGTTTGTTTAACAGATGCCTGACAGCTAGGTCAGATGTTCCTCTCAACTTCGTGTTGAGCCGGCCTTCGGGTTTGATGCCTGTTTGTTTAAGAGATGCCTGATGGCGAGGTCAGATGTTCTTATCAACTTCGGGTTGAGCCGGCCTTTGGGTTTGATGCCTGTTTTTTTAAAAGATGTCTGGCGGAGAGGTCTAATGTTCTTATCAACTTCGGGTTAATCCGCCCTTCGGGTTCGATGCCTGTTTGTTTAACAGATGCCTGACGGTGAGGTCAGATGTTCTTCTCAACTTTGGGGTGAGACGGCCTTCAGATTTGATGCCTGTTTGTTTAACAGATGCTTGAAAGTGAAGTCAAATGTTCCTCTCAACTTCATGTTGAGCCGACCTTCAGGTTCGATGCCTGTTTGTTTAACAGATGCCTGACGGCGAGGTCAGATGTTCCTCTCAACTTCGTGTTGAGCCAGCCTTCGGGTTCGATGCTTGTTTGTTTAAGAGATGCCTGACGGCGAGGTCAGATGTTCCTCTCAACTTCGTGTTGAGCCGACTTTCGGGTTCGATGCCTGTTCGTTTAAGAGATGCCTGACCGCGAGGTCAGATGTTCTTATTAACTTCAGGATGAGCCGACCTTTGGGTGTGATGCCTGTTTTTTTAACAGATGCCTGACGGAGAGGTCTAATGTTCTTATCAACTTTGGGTTGAGCCGCCCTTCGGGTTTGATGCCTGTTTGTTTAACAGATGCCTGACGGTGAGGTCAAATGTTCTTCTCAACTTCGGGGTGAGCCGGCCTTCGGATTTGATGCCTGTTTGTTTAACAGATGCTTGACAGTGAAGTCAAATGTTCCTCTTAACTTCATGTTGAGCCGGCCATCGGGTTCGATGCCTGTTTGTTTAACAGATGCCTGACGGCGAGGTCAGATGTTCCTCTCAACTTCGTGTTGAGCCGGCCTTCGGGTTCGATGCCTCTTTGTTTAAGAGATGCCTGACGGCGATGTCAGATGTTCTTATTAACTTCGGGTTGAGCTTGCCTTCGGGTTCTAAGCCTGTTTGTTTAACAGATGCCTAACGGCGAAGTCCGATGTTGTTATCAACTTCGGGTTGAGCCGCCCTTCGGGTTCGATGCCTGTTTTTTGAACAGATGATTGATGGTGAGGTCAGATGTTCTTCTCAACTTCAAGTTGAGTCGGCCTTCAGGTTCGATGCCTATTTGTTTAACAGATGTTTGACGGCGAGGTCAGATGTTCTTCTCAACTAAGGATTGAGACGGCCTTCGGGTTTGATGCCTGTTTGTTTACCAGATGCCTAACGGCGAGTTCAGATGTTCTTCTCAACTTCGGGTTGAGCCAGCCTTCGGGTTCGATGCCTGTTTGTTTAACAGATGCCTGGCGGAGAGGTCTAATGTTCTTATCAACTTCGGGTTGAGCCGCCCTTCGGGTTCGATACCTGTTTGTTTAACATATGCCTGACGGTGAGGTCAGAAGTTCTTCTCAATTTCGGGTTGAGCCGGCCTTCAGATTTGATGCCTATTTGTTTAACAAATGCTTGACAGTGAAGTCAAATGTTCCTCTCAACTTCATGTTGAGTCGACCTTGAGGTTCAATGCCTGTTTGTTTAACAGATGCCTGACGGCGAGGTCAGTTGTTCCACTCAACTTCGTGTTGAGCCGGCCTTCGGGTTCGATGCCTGTTTGTTTAAGAGATGCCTCATGGCGAGGTCCGATGTTCTTATCAACTTCGGGTTGAGCCGGCCTTTGGGTTTGATGCCTGTTTTTTTAAAAGATGCCTGGCGAAGAGGTCTAATGTTCTTATCAACTTCGGGTTGAGCCGCCCTTCGGGTTCGATGCCTGTTTGTTGAACAGATGCCTGGCGGTGAGGTCAGATGTTCTTCTAAACTTTGGGGTGAGACGGCCTTTGGATTTGATGCCTGTTTGTTTAACAGATGCTTGATAATGAAGTCAAATGTTCCTCTTAACTTCATGTTGAGTTGGCCTTCGGCTTCGATGCCTGTTTGTTTAACAGATGCCTGATGGCGAGGTCAGATGTTCCTCTCAACTTCGTGCTGAGCCGGCCTTCGGGTTCGATGCCTCTTTGTTTAAGAGATGCCTGACGGTGATGTAAGATGTTCTTATTAACTTCGGGTTGAGCTGGCCTTCAGGTTCTATGCTTGTTTGTTTAACAGATACCTGACGGCGAAGTCAGATGTTCTTATCAACTTCGGGTTGAACCGCCCTTCGGGTTCGATGCCTGTTTGTTTAAGAGATGCCTGACGGCGAGGTCAGATGTTCTTATAAACCTCGGGTTGAGCCGCCCTTCGGGTTCGATGCCTGTTTGTTTAACAGATACCTGACGGCGAAGTCAGATGTTCTTATCAACTTCGGGTTAAGCCGCCCTTCGGGTTCGATGCCTGTTTGTTTAAAAGATGCCTGGCGGAGAGGTCTAATGTTCTTATCAACTTCGAGTTGAGCCGCCCTTCGGGTTCGATGCCTGTTTGTTTAACAGATGCCTGACGGTGAGGTCAGATGTTCTTCTCAACTTTGGGGTGAGACGGCGTCGGATTTGATGCCTGTTTGTGTAACAGATGCTTGACAGTGAAGTCAAATGTTCCTCTCAACTTCATGTTGAGCCGACCTTGAGGTTCAATGCCTGTTTCTTTAACAGATGCTTGACAGCGAGGTCAGATGTTCCTCTCAACTTCGTGTTGATCCGGCCTTCGGGTTCGATGCCTGTTTGTTTAAGAGATGTTTGATGGCGAGGTCAGATGTTCTTATCAACTTCGGGTTGTGCCGGCCTTTGGGTTTGATGCCTGTTTTTTTAACAGATGCCTGACAGCGAGGTCAGATGTTCCTCTCAACTTCGTGTTGAGCCGGCCTTCGGGTTCAATGCCTGTTTGTTTAACAGATGCCTGACGGTGAGGTCAGATGTTCTTCTCAACTTCGGGGTGAGACGACATTCGGATTTGATGCCTGTTTGTTTAACAAATGCTTG
Source organism: Lathyrus sativus (assembly GCA_963859935.3). NCBI lineage: Eukaryota > Viridiplantae > Streptophyta > Magnoliopsida > Fabales > Fabaceae > Lathyrus > Lathyrus sativus. The sequence continues at coordinate 52,008 of CAWUDS030000587.1, read as the reverse complement.
ACAATGAAGTCAAATGTTCCTCTTAACTTCATGTTGAGTCGGCCTTCGGGTTCGATACCTGTTTGTTTAACATATGCCTGACGGTGAGGTCAGAAGTTCTTCTCAATTTCGGGTTGAGCCGGCCTTCAGATTTGATGCCTATTTGTTTAACAGATGCTTGACAGTGATGTCAAATGTTCCTCTCAACTTCATGTTGAGCCGACCTTGAGGTTCGATGCCTGTTTGTTTAACAGATGCCTGACGGCGAGGTCAGATGTTCCTCTCAACTTCGTGTTGAGCAGGCCTTCGGGTTCGATGCCTGTTTGTTTAACAGATGCCTAACAGCGAGGTCAGATGTTCTTCTCAACTTCGGGTTGAGCCAGCCTTCGGGTTCGATGCCTGTTTGTTTAACAGATTGCTGGCGGAGAGGTTTAATGTTCTTATCAAATTCGAGTTGAGCCGCCCTTCGAGTTCGATGCCTGTTTGGTTAACAGATGCCTGACGGTGAGGTCAGATGTTCTTCTCAACTTTGGGGTGAGACGACCTTCAGATTTGATGCCTGTTTGTTTAACAGATGCTTGACAGTGAAGTCAAATGTTCCTCTCAACTTCATGTTGAGCCGACCTTCAGGTTCGATGCCTGTTTGTTTAACAGATGCCTTACGGCGAGGTCAGATGTTCCTCTCAACTTCGTGTTGAGCCGGCCTTCGGGTTCGATGCTTGTTTGTTTAACAGATGCCTGACGGTGAGGTCAGATGTTCCTCTCAACTTCGTGTTGAGCCGGCTTTCGGGTTCGATGCCTGTTTGTTTAAGAGATGCCTGACGGCGAGGTCAGATGTTCTTATTAACTTCAGGATGAGCCGGCCTTTGGGTTTGATGCCTGTTTTTTTAACAGATGCCTGGCGGAGAGGTCTAATGTTCTTATCAACTTTGGGTTGAGCCGCCCTTCGGGTTCGATGCCTATTTGTTTAACAGATGCCTGACGGTGAGGTCAAATGTTCTTCTCAACTTCGGGGTGAGCCGGCCTTCGGATTTGATGCCTGTTTGTTTAACAGATGCTTGACAGTGAAGTCAAATGTTCCTCTTAACTTCATGTTGAGCCGGCCTTCGGGTTCGATGCCTGTTTGTTTAACAGATGCCTAACAGCGAGGTTAGATGTTCCTCTTAACTTCGTCTTGAGCCAGCCTTCGGGTTCGATGCCTCTTTGTTGAAGAGATGTTTGACTGTGATGTCAGATGTTCTTATTAACTTCGGGTTAAGCTTGCCTTCGGGTTCTATGCCTGTTTGTTTAACAGATGCCTAACGGCGAAGTCCGATGTTCTTATCAACTTCGGGTTGAGCCGCCCTTCGGGTTCGATGCCTGTTTTTTTAACAGATGCCTGACGGTGAGGTCAGATGTTCTTCTCAACTTCAAGTTGAACCGACCTTCAGGTTCGATGCCTGTTTGTTTAACAGATGTTTAACGGCGAGGTCAGATGTTCTTCTCAATTAAGGATTGAGACGACCTTCGGGTTTGATGCCTGTTTGTTTAACAGATGCCTAACAGCGAGGTCAGATGTTCTTCTCAACTTCGGGTTGAGCCAGCCTTCGGGTTCGATGCCTGTTTGTTTAACAGATGCCTGGCAGAGAGGTTTAATGTTCTTATCAACTTCGGGTTGAGCCGCCCTTCGAGTTCGATGCCTGTTTGTTTAACAGATGCCTGACGGTGAGGTCCGATGTTCTTCTAAACTTCGGGGTGAGCCGGCCTTCGGATTTGATGCCTGTTTGTTTAACAGATGCTTGACAGTGAAGTCAAATGTTCCTCTTAACTTCATGTTGAGCCGGCCTTCGGGTTCGATGCCTGTTTGTTTAACAGATGCCTGACAGCGAGGTCAGATGTTCCTCTCAAATTCGTGTTGAGCCGGCCTTCGGGTTCGATGCCTCTTTGTTTAAGAGATGTCTGACTGTGATGTCAGATGTTCTTATTAACTTCGGGTTAAGCTTGCCTTCGGGTTCTATGCCTGTTTGTTTAACAGATGCCTAACGGTGAAGTCCGATGTTCTTATCAACTTCGGGTTGAGCCGCCCTTCGGGTTCGATGCCTGTTTTTTTAACAGATGCCTGACGGTGAGGTCAGATGTTCTTCTCAACTTCAAGTTGAGCCGACCTTCAGGTTCGATGCCTGTTTGTTTAACAGATGTTTAACGGCGAGGTCAGATGTTCTTCTCAATTAAGGATTGAGACGGCCTTCGGGTTTGATGCTTGTTTGTTTAACAGATGCCTAACAGCTAGGTCAGATGTTCTTCTCAACTTCGGGTTGAGCCAGCCTTCGGGTTCGATGCCTGTTTGTTTAACAGATTCCTGGCGGAGAGGTTTAATGTTCTTATCAACTTCGGGTTGAGCTGCCCTTCGAGTTCGATGCCTGTTTGTTTAACAGATGCCTGACTGTGAGGTCCGATGTTCTTCTCAACTTCGGGGTGAGCCGGCCTTCGGATTTGATGCCTGTTTGTTTAACAGATGCTTGACAGTGAAGTCAAATGTTCCTCTTAACTTCATGTTGAGCCGGCCATCGGGTTCTATGCCTGTTTGTTTAACAGATGCCTGACGGCGAGGTCAGATGTTCCTCACAACTTCGTGTTGAGCCGGCCTTCGGGTTCGATGCCTCTTTGTTTAAGAGATGCCTGACGGCGATGTCAGATGTTCTTATTAACTTTGGGTTGAGCTTGCCTTCGGGTTCTAAGCCTGTTTGTTTAACAGATGCCTAACGGCGAAGTCCGATGTTGTTATCAACTTCGGGTTGAGCTGCCCTTCGGGTTCGATGCCTGTTTTTTGAACAGATGATTGACGGTGAGGTCAGATGTTCTTCTCAACTTCAAGTTGAGCCAGCCTTCAGGTTCGATGCCTATTTGTTTAACAGATGTTTGACGGCGAGGTCAGATGTTCTTCTCAATTAAGGATTGAGACGGCCTTCGGGTTTGATGCCTGTTTGTTTAACAGATGCCTAACAGCGAGGTCAGATGTTCTTCTCAACTTCGGGTTGAGCCAGCCTTCGGGTTCGATGCCTGTTTGTTTAACAGATGCCTGGCGGAGAGGTCTAACGTTCTTATCAACTTCGGGTTGAGCCGCCCTTCGGGTTCGATACCTATTTGATTAACATATGCCTGACGGTGAGGTCAGAAGTTCTTCTCAATTTCGGGTTGAGTCGGCCTTCAGATTTGATGCCTGTTTGTTTAACAGATGCTTGACAGTGAAGTCAAATGTTCCTCTCAACTTCATGTTGAGTCGACCTTGAGGTTCAATGCCTGTTTGTTTAACAGATGCCTGACGGCGAGGTCAGATGTTCCTCTGAACTTCGTGTTGAGCCGGCCTTCGGGTTCGATGCCTGTTTGTTTAAGAGATGCCTGATGGCGAGGTCAGATGTTCTTATCAACTTCGGGTTGAGCCGACCTTTGGGTTTGATGCCTGTTTTTTTAAAAGATGCCTGGCGGAGAGGTCTAATGTTCTTATCAACTTCGGGTTGAGCCGCCCTTCGGGTTCGATGCCTGTTTGTTTAACAGATGCCTGGCGGTGAGGTCAGATGTTCTTCTTAACTTTGGGGTGAGACGGCCTTCGGATTTGATGCCTGTTTGTTTAACAGATGCTTGATAGTGAAGTCAAATGTTCCTCTTAACTTCATGTTGAGTCGGCCTTCGGGTTCGATGCCTGTTTGTTTAACAGATGCCTGATGGCGAGGTCAGATGTTCCTCTCAAGTTCGTGCTGAGCCGGCCTTCGGGTTCGATGCCTCTTTGTTTAAGAGATGCCTGACGGTGATGTCAGATGTTCTTATTAACTTCGGGTTGAGCTGGCCTTCAGGTTCTATGCCTGTTTGTTTAACAGATACCTGACGGCAAAGTCAGATGTTCTTATCAACTTCGGGTTGAGCCGCCCTTCGGGTTCGATGCCTGTTTGTTTAAGAGATGCCTGACGGCGAGGTCAGATGTTCATATAAACCTCAGGTTGAGCCGCCCTTCGGGTTCGATGCCTGTTTGTTTAACAGATACCTGACGGCGAAGTCAGATGTTCTTATCAACTTCGGGTTAAGCCGCCCTTCGGGTTCGATGCCTGTTTGTTTAAAAGATGCCTGGCGGAGAGGTCTAATGTTCTTATCAACTTCGGGTTGAGCCGCCCTTCGGGTTCGATGCCTGTTTGTTTAACAGATGCCTGACGGTGAGGTCAGATGTTCTTCTCAACTTTGGGGTGAGCCGGCCTTCGGGTTCGATGCCTGTTTTTTGAACAGATGATTGACGGTGAGGTCAGATGTTCTTCTCAACTTCAAGTTGAGTCGGCCTTCAGGTTCGATGCCTATTTGTTTAACAGATGTTTGACGGCGAGGTCAAATGTTCTTCTCAATTAAGGATTGAGACGACCTTCGGGTTTGATGCCTGTTTGTTTAACAGATGCCTAACGGCGAGGTCAGATGTTCTTCTCAACTTCGGGTTGAGCCAGCCTTCGGGTTCGATGCCTGTTTGTTTAACAGATGCCTGGCGGAGAGGTCTAATGTTCTTATCAACTTCGGGTTGAGCCGCCCTTCGGGTTCGATACCTGTTTGTTTAACATATGCCTGACGGTGAGGTTAGAAGTTCTTCTCAATTTCGGGTTGAGCCGGCCTTCAGATTTGATGCCTGTTTGTTTAACAGATGCTTGATAGTGAAGTCAAATGTTCCTCTCAACTTCATGTTGAGTCGACCTTGAGGTTCAATGCCTGTTTGTTTAACAGATGCCTGGCGGCGAGGTCAGATGTTCCTCTCAACTTCGTGTTGAGCCGGCCTTCGGGTTCGATGCCTGTTTATTTAAGAGATGCCTGATGGCGAGGTCAGATGTTCTTATCAACTTCGGGTTGAGCCGGCCTTTGGGTTTGATGCCTGTTTTTATAAAAGATGCCTGGCGGAGAGGTCTAATGTTCTTATCAACTTCGGGTTGAGCCGCCCTTCGGGTTCGATGCCTGTTTGTTTAACAGATGCCTGGCGGTGAGGTCAGATGTTCTTCTTAACTTTGGGGTGAGACGGCCTTCGGATTTGATGCCTATTTGTTTAACAGATGCTTGATAGTGAAGTCAAATGTTCCTCTTAACTTCATGTTGAGTCGGCCTTCGAGTTCGATGCCTGTTTGTTTAACAGATGCCTGATGGCGAGGTCAGATGTTCCTCTCAACTTCGTGCTGAGCCGGCCTTCGTGTTCGATGCCTCTTTGTTTAAGAGATGCCTGACGGTGATGTCAGATGTTCTTATTAACTTCGGGTTGAGCTGGCCTTCAGGTTCTATGCCTGTTTGTTTAACAGATACCTGACGGCGAAGTCAGATGTTCTTATCAACTTCGGGTTGAGCCGCCCTTCGGGTTCGATGCCTGTTTGTTTAAGAGATGCCTGACGGCGAGGTCAGATGTTCTTATAAACCTCGGGTTGAGCCGCCCTTCGGGTTCGATGCCTGTTTGTTTAACAGATACCTGACGGCGAAGTCAGATGTTCTTATTAACTTCAGGTTAAGCCGCCCTTCGGGTTCGATGCCTGTTTGTTTAAAAGATGCCTGGCGGAGAGGTCTAATGTTCTTATCAACTTCGGGTTGAGCCGCCCTTCGGGTTCGATGCCTGTTTGTTTAACAGATGCCTGACGGTGAGGTCAGATGTTCTTCTCAACTTTGGGGTGAGACGGCCTTCGGATTTGATGCCTGTTTGTGTAACAGATGCTTGACAGTGAAGTCAAATGTTCCTCTCAATTAAGTGTTGAGCCGACCTTGAGGTTCAATGCCTGTTTCTTTAACAGATGCCTGACAGCGAGGTCAGATGTTCCTCTCAACTTCGTGTTGATCCGGCCTTCGGGTTCGATGCCTGTTTGTTTAAGAGATGCCTGATGGCGAGGTCAGATGTTCTTATCAACTTCGGGTTGTGCCGGCCTTTGGGTTTGATGCCTGTTTTTTTAACAGATGCCTGGCGGAGAGGTCTAATGTTCTTTTCAATTTCGGGTTGACCCGCCCTTCGGGTTCGATGTCTGTTTGTTTAATAGATGCCTGACGGTGAGGTCAGATGTTCTTCTCAACTTCGGGGTGAGAGGGCATTCAGATTTGATGCCTGTTTGTTTAACAAATGCTTGACAATAAAGTCAAATGTTCCTCTTAACTTCATGTTTAGTCGGCCTTCAGGTTCGATACCTGTTTGTTTAACATATGCCTGACGGTGAGGTCAGAAGTTCTTCTCAATTTCGGGTTGAGCCGGCCTTCAGATTTGATGCCTGTTTGTTTAACAGATGCTTGACAGTGAAGTCAAATGTTCCTCTCAACTTCATGTTGAGCCGACCTTGAGGTTCAATGCCTGTTTGTTTAACAGATGCCTGACGGCGAGGTCAGATGTTCCTCTCAACTTCGTGTTGAGCCGGCCTTCGGGTTCGATGCCTGTTTGTTTAAGAGATGCCTGATGGCGAGGTCAGATGTTCTTATCAACTTCGGGTTGAGCCGGCCTTTGGGTTTGATGCCTGTTTTTTTAAAAGATGCCTGGCGGAGCGGTCTAATGTTCTTATCAACTTCGGGTTGAGCCGCCCTTCGGGTTCGATGCTTGTTTGTTTAACAGATGCCTGACGGTGAGGTCAGATGTTCTTCTCAACTTTGGGGTGAGACGGCCTTCAGATTTGATGCCTGTTTGTTTAACAGATGCTTGTCAGTGAAGTCAAATGTTCCTCTCAACTTCATGTTTAGCCGACATTCAGGTTCGATGCATGTTTGTTTAACAGATGCCTTACGGCGAGGTCATATGTTCCTCTCAAATTCGTGTTGAGCCGGCCTTCGGGTTCGATGCTTGTTTGTTTAAGAGATGCCTGACGGCGAGGTCAGATGTTCCTCTCAACTTCGTGTTGAGCCGGCTTTCGGGTTCGATGCCTGTTTGTTTAAGAGATGCCTGACGGCGAGGTCAGATGTTCTTATTAACTTCAGGATGAGCCGGCCTTTGGGTTTGATGCCTGTTTTTTTAATAGATGCCTGGCGGAGAGGTCTAATGTTCTTATCAACTTTGGGTTGAGCCGCCCTTCGGGTTCGATGCCTGTTTGTTTAACAGATGCCTGATGGTGAGGTCAAATGTTCTTCTCAACTTCGGGGTGAGTCGGCCTTCGGATTTGATGCCTGTTTGTTTAACATATTCTTGACAGTGAAGTCAAATGTTCCTCTTAACTTCATGTTGAGTCGGCCTTCGGGTTCGATGCCTGTTTATTTAACAGATGCCTGATAGCGAGGTCAGATGTTCCTCTCAACTTCGTGTTGAGCCGGCCTTCGGGTTCGATGCCTCTTTGTTGAAGAGATGTCTGACTGTGATGTCAGATGTTCTTATTAACTTCGGGTTAAGCTTGCCTTCGGGTTCTATGCCTGTTTGTTTAACAGATGCCTAACGGCGAAGTCCGATGTTCTTATCAACTTCGGGTTGAGCCGCCCTTCGGGTTCGATGCCAGTTTTTTTAACAGATGCCTAACGGTGAGGTCAGATGTTCTTCTCAACTTCAAGTTGAGCCGACCTTCAGGTTCGATGCCTGTTTGTTTAACAGATGTTTAACGGCGAGGTCAGATGTTCTTCTCAATTAAGAATTGAGACGGCTTTCGGGTTTGATGCCTGTTTGTTTAACAGATGCCTAACAGCGAGGTCAGATGTTCTTCTCAACTTCGGGTTGCACCAGCCTTCGGGTTCGATGCCTGTTTGTTTAACAGATGCCTGGCGGAGAGGTTTAATGTTCTTATCAACTTCGGGTTGAGCCGCCCTTCGAGTGCGATGCCTGTTTGTTTAACAGATGCCTGACGGTGAGGTCCGATGTTCTTCTCAACTTCGGGGTGAGCCGGCCTTCGGATTTGATGCTTGTTTGTTTAACAGATGCTTGACAGTGAAGTCAAATGTTCCTCTTAACTTCATGTTGAGCCGGCCATCGGGTTCGATGCCTGTTTGTTTAACAGAGGCCTGACGGCGAGGTCAGATGTTCCTCTCAACTTCGTGTTGAGCCGGCCTTCGGGTTCGATGCCTCTTTGTTTAAGAGATGCCTGACGGTGATGTCAGATGTTCTTATTAACTTCGGGTTGAGCTTGCCTTCGGGTTCTAAGCCTGTTTGTTTAAGAGATGCCTAACGGCGAAGTCCGATGTTGTTATCAACTTCGGGTTGAGCCGCCCTTCGGGTTCGATGCCTGTTTTTTGAACAGATGATTGACGGTGAGGTCAGATGTTCTTCTCAACTTCAAGTTGATCTGGCCTTCAGGTTCGATGCCTATTTGTTTAACAGATGTTTGACGGCGAGGTCAGATGTTCTTCTCAATTAAGGATTGAGACGGCCTTCGGGTTTGATGCCTGTTTGTTTAACAGATGCCTAACGGCGAGGTCAGATGTTCTTCTCAATTTCGGGTTGAGCCAGCCTTCGGGTTCGATGCCTGTTTGTTTAACAGATGCCTGACGGAGAGGTCTAATGTTCTTATCAACTTCGGGTTGAGCCGCCCTTCGGGTTCGATACCTGTTTGTTTAACATATGCCTGACGGTGAGGTCAGAAGTTCTTCTCAATTTCGGGTTGAGCCGGCCTTCAGATTTGATGCCTGTTTGTTTAACAGATGCTTGACAGTGAAGTCAAATGTTCCTCTCAACTTCATGTTGAGCCGACCTTGAGGTTCAATGCCTGTTTGTTTAACAGATGCCTGACGGCGAGGTCAGATGTTCCTCTCAACTTCGTGTTGAGTCGGCCTTCGGGTTCGATGCCTGTTTGTTTAAGAGATGCCTGATGGCGAGGTCAGATGTTCTTATCAACTTCGGGTTGAGCCGGCCTTTGGGTTTGATGCCTATTTTTTTAAAAGATGTCTGGCGGAGAGGTCTAATGTTCTTATCAACTTCGGGTTGAGCCGCCCTTCGGGTTCGATGCCTGTTTGTTTAATAGATGCCTGACGGTGAGGTCAGATGTTCTTCTCAACTTTGGGTGAGACGGCCTTCGGATTTGATGCCTGTTTGTTTAACAGATGCCTGATGTCGAGGTCAGATGTTCCTCTCAACTTCGTGCTGAGCCGGCCTTCGGGTTCGATGCCTCTTTGTTTAAGAGATGCCTGACGGTGATGTCAGATGTTCTTATTAACTTCGGGTTGAGCTGGCCTTTAGGTTCTATGCCTGTTTGTTTAACAGATACCTGACAGCGAAGTCAGATGTTCTTATCAACTTCGGGTTGAGCCGCCCTTCGGGTTCAATGCCTGTTTGTTTAAGAGATGCCTGACGGCGAGGTCAGATGTTCTTATAAACCTCGGGTTGAGCCGCCCTTCGGGTTCGATGCCTGTTTGTTTAACAGATACCTGACGGCGAAGTCAGATGTTCTTATCAACTTCGGGTTAAGCCGCCCTTCGGGTTCGATGCCTGTTTGTTTAAGAGATGCCTGACGGCGAGGTCAGATGTTCTTATAAACCTCGGGTTGAGCCGGCCTTCGGGTTCGATGCATGTTTGTTTAACAGATGCCTAACGGTGAAGTCAGATGTTCTTCTCAACTTTGTGTTGTTCCGGCATTCGGGTTCGATGCGTGTTTGTTTAAATGATGCCTGACGGTGAGGTCAGATGTTCTTATCAACTTCAAGTTGAGCCGACCTTTGGGTTCGATGCCTGTTTGTTTAACAGATGCCTGGCGGAGAGGTCTAATGTTCTTATCAACTTCGGGTTGAGCCGCCCTTCGGGGTCGACGCCTATTTGTTTAACAGATGCCTGATAGTGAGGTCAGATGTTCTTCTCAACTTCGGGTTGAGCCGGCCATCGGATTTGATGCCTCTTTGTTTAACAGATGCTTGACAGTGAAGTCAAATGTTCCTCTCAACTTCATGTTGAGCCGAACTTCAGGTTCGATGCCTGTTTTTTTAACAGATGCCTGACAGCGAGGTCAGATGTTCCTCTCAACTTCGTGTTGAGTCGGCCTTCGGGTTCGATGCTTGTTTGTTTAAGAGATGTCTGACGGCTAGGTCAGATGTTCCTCTCAACTTCGTGTTGAGCCGGCTTTCGGGTTCGATGCCTGTTTGTTTAAGAGATGCCTGACGGCGAGGTCAGATGTTCTTATTAACTTCGGGTTGAGCCGGCCTTTGGGTTTGATGCCTGTTTTTTTAACAGATGCCTGGCGGAGAGGTCTAATGTTCTTATCAACTTTGGGTTGAGCCGCCCTTCGGGTTCGATGCCTGTTTGTTTGACAGATGCCTGACAGTGAGGTCAGATGTTCTTCTCAACTTCGGGGTGAGCCGGCCTTCGGATTTGATGCCTGTTTGTTTAACAGATGCTTGACAGTGAAATTAAATGTTCCTCTTAACTTCATGTTGAGCAGGTCTTTGGGTTCGATGACTATTTGTTTAACAGATGCTTGACGGCGAGGTCAGATGTACCTCTCAACTTCGTGTTGAGCCGGCCTTTGGGTTCGATGCCTCTTTGTTTAAGAGATGCCTGACGGCGATGTCAGATGTTCTTATTAACTTCGGGTTGAGTTGGTCTTCGGGTTCTATGCCTGTTTGTTTAACAGATGGCTAACGGTGAGGTCAGTTGGTCTTCTCAACTTCAAGTTGAGTCGGCCTTCAGGTTCGATGCCTGTTTGTTTAACAGGTGTTTGACGGCGAGGTCAGATGTTCTTCTCAATTAAGGATTGAGACGGCCTTCGGGTTTGATGCCTGTTTGTTTAACAGATGCCTAACAGCGAGGTCAGATGTTCTTCTCAACTTCGGGTTGAGCCAGCCTTCGGGTTCGATGCCTGTTTGTTTAACAGATGCCTGGCGGAGAGGTCTCATGTTCTTATCAACTTCGGGTTGTGCCGCCCTTCGGGTTCGATGCCTGTTTGTTTAACATATGCCTGACGGTGAGGTCAGAAGTTCTTCTCAACTTCGGGTTGAGCCGGCCTTCGGATTTGATGCCTGTTTGTGTAACAAATGCTTGACAGTGAAGTCAAATGTTCCTCTCAACTTCATGTTGAGCCGACCTTGAGGTTCAATGCCTGTTTCTTTAACAGATGCCTGACAGCGAGGTCAGATGTTCCTCTCAACTTCGTGTTGAGTCGGCCTTCGGGTTCGATGCTTGTTTGTTTAAGAGATGCCTGACGGCTAGGTCAGATGTTCCTCTCAACTTCGTGTTGAGCCGGCTTTCGGGTTCGATGCCTATTTGTTTAAGAGATGCCTGACGGCGAGGTCAGATGTTCTTATTAACTTCGGGTTGAGCCGACCTTTGGGTTTGATGCCTGTTTTTTTAACAGATGCCTGACGGAGAGGTCAGATGTTCTTATCAACTTTGGGTTGAGCCGCCCTTCGGGTTCGATGCCTGTTTGTTGGACAGATGCCTGACAGTGAGGTCAAATGTTCTTCTCAACTTCGGGGTGAGCCGGCCTTCGGATTTGATGCCAGTTTGTTTAACAGATGCTTGACAGTGAAATTAAATGTTCCTCTTAACTTCATGTTGAGCAGGTCTTCGGGTTCGATGACTATTTGTTTAACAGATGCTTGACGGCGAGGTCAGATGTTCCTCTCAACTTCGTGTTGAGCCGGCCTTCGGGTTCGATGCCTCTTTGTTTAAGAGATGCCTGACGACGATTTCAGATGTTCTTATTAACTTCGGGTTGAGCTGGTCTTCGGGTTCTATGCCTGTTTGTTTAACAGATGGCTAACGGTGAGGTCAGTTGGTCTTCTCAACTTCAAGTTGAGTCGGCCTTCAGGTTCGATGCCTGTTTGTTTAACAGGTGTTTGACGGCGAGGTCAGATGTTCTTCTCAATTAAGGATTGAGACGGCCTTCGGGTTTGATGCCTATTTGTTTAACAAATGCCTAACAGCGAGGTCAGATGTTCTTCTCAACTTCGGGTTGAGCCAGCCTTCGGGTTCGATGCCTGTTTGTTTAACAGATGCCTGGCGGAGAGGTCTCATGTTCTTATCAACTTCGGGTTGTGCCGCCCTTCGGGTTCGATGCCTGTTTGTTTAACATATGCCTGACGGTGAGGTCAGAAGTTCTTCTCAACTTCGGGTTGAGCCGGCCTTCGGATTTGATGCCTGTTTGTGTAACAAATGCTTGACAGTGAAGTCAAATGTTCCTCTCAACTTCATGTTGAGCCGACCTTAGGGTTCAATGCCTGTTTCTTTAACAGATGCCTGACAGCGAGGTCAGATGTTCCTCTCAACTTCGTGTTGAGTCGGCCTTCGGGTTCGATGCTTGTTTGTTTAAGAGATGCCTGACGGCTAGGTCAGATGTTCCTCTCAACTTCGTGTTGAGCCGGCTTTCGGGTTCGATGCCTGTTTGTTTAAGAGATGCCTGACGGCGAGGTCAGATGTTCTTATTAACTTCGGGTTGAGCCGGCCGTTGGGTTTGATGCCTGTTTTTTTAACAGATGCCTGGCGGAGAGGTCTAATGTTCTTATCAACTTTGAGTTGAGCCGCCCTTCGGGTTCGATGCCTGTTTGTTTGACAGATGCCTGACAGTGAGGTCAGATGTTCTTCTCAACTTCGGGGTGAGCCGGCCTTCGGATTTGATGCCAGTTTGTTTAACAGATGCTTGACAGTGAAATTAAATGTTCCTCTTAACTTCATGTTGAGCAGGTCTTCGGGTTCGATGACTATTTGTTTAACAGATGCTTGACGGCGAGGTCAGATGTTCCTCTCAACTTCGTGTTGAGCCGGCCTTCGGGTTCGATGCCTCTTTGTTTAAGAGATGCCTGACGGCGATGTCAGATGTTCTTATTAACTTCGGGTTGAGCTGGTCTTCGGGTTCTATGCCTGTTTGTTTAACAGATGGCTAACGGTGAGGTCAGTTGGTCTTCTCAACTTCAAGTTGAGTCAGCCTTCAGGTTCGATGCCTGTTTGTTTAACAGGTGTTTGACGGCAAGGTCAGATGTTCTTCTCAATTAAGGATTGAGACGGCCTTCGGGTTTGATGCCTGTTTGTTTAACAGATGCCTAACAGCGAGGTCAGATGTTCTTCTCAACTTCGGGTTGAGCCAGCCTTCGGGTTCGATGCCTGTTTGTTTAACAGATGCCTGGCGGAGAGGTCTCATGTTCTTATCAACTTCGGGTTGTGCCGCCCTTCGGGTTCGATGCCTGTTTATTTAACATATGCCTGACGGTGAGGTCAGAAGTTCTTCTCAACTTCGGGTTGAGCCGGCCTTCGGATTTGATGCCTGTTTGTGTAACAAATGCTTGACAGTGAAGTCAAATGTTCCTCTCAACTTCATGTTGAGCCGACCTTGAGGTTCAATGCCTGTTTCTTTAACAGATGCCTGACAGCGAGGTCAGATGCTCCTCTCAACTTCGTGTTGAGCCGGCCTTCGGGTTCGATGCCTCTTTGTTTAAGAGATGCCTGATGGCGAGGTCAGATGTTCTTATCAACTTCGGGTTGAGCCGGCCTTTGGGTTTGATGCCTATTTTTTTAAAAGATGCCTGGCGGAGAGGTCTAATGTTCTTATCAACTTCGAGTTGAGCCGCCCTTCGGGTTCGATGCCTGTTTGTTTAACAGATGTCTGACGGTGAGGTCAGATGTTCTTCTCAACTTTGGGGTGAGACGGTCTTCGGATTTGATGCCGGTTTGTTTAACAGATGCTTGATAGTGAAGTCAAATGTTCCTCTTAACTTCATGTTGAGTCGGCCTTCGGGTTCGATGCCTGTTTGTTTAACAGATGCCTGATGGCGAGGTCAGATGTTCCTCCAACTTCGTGTTGAGCCGGCCTTCGGGTTCGATGCCTCTTTGTTTAAGAGACGCCTGACGGTGATGTCAGATGTTCTTATTAACTTCGGGTTGAGCTGGCCTTCAGGTTCTATGCCTGTTTGTTTAACAGATACCTGACGGCGAAGTCAGATGTTCTTATCAACTTCGGGTTGTGCCGCCCTTCGGGTTCGATGCCTGTTTGTTTAAGAGATGCCTGACGGCGAGGTCAGATGTTCTTATAAACCTCGGGTTGAGCCGCCCTTCGGGTTCGATGCCTGTTTGTTTAACAGATACCTGACGGCGAAGTCAGATGTTCTTATCAACTTCGGGTTCGATGCCTGTTTGTTTAAGAGATTCCTGACGGCGAGGTCAGATGTTCTTATAAACCTCGGGTTGAGCCGGCCTTCAGGTTCGATGCCTGTTTGTTTAACAGATGCTTAATGGTGAAGTCAGATGTTCTTCTCAACTTCGTGTTGTTCCGGCATTCGGGTTCGATTCGTGTTGGTTTAAATGATGCCTGACGGTGAGGTCAGATGTTCTTATCAACTTCAAGTTGAGCCGACCTTTGGGTTCGATGCCTGTTTGTTTAACAGATGCCTGGCGGAGAGGTCTAATGTTCTTATCAACTTCGGGTTGAGCCGCCCTTCGGGGTCGACGCCTATTTGTTTACAGATGCCTGACAGTGAGGTCAGATGTTCTTCTCAACTTCGGGTTGAGCCGGCCATCGGATTTGATGCCTCTTTGTTTAACAGATGCTTGACAGTGAAGTCAAATGTTCCTCTCAACTTCATGTTGAGCCGACCTTCAGGTTCGATGCCTGTTTGTTTAACAGATGCCTGACAGCGAGGTCAGATGTTCCTCTCAACTTCGTGTTGAGTCGGCCTTCGGGTTCGATGCTTGTTTGTTTAAGAGATGCCTGACGGCTAGGTCAGATGTTCCTCTCAACTTCGTGTTGAGCCGGCATTCGGGTTCGATGCCTGTTTGTTTAAGAGATGCCTGACGGCGAGGTCAGATGTTCTTATTAACTTTGGGTTGAGCCGGCCTTTGGGTTTGATGCCTGTTTTTTTAACAGATGCCTGGCGGAGAGGTCTAATGTTCTTATCAACTTTGGGTTGAGCCGCCCTTCGGGTTCGATGCCTGTTTGTTTGACAGAAGCCTGACAGTGAAGTCAGATGTTCTTCTCAACTTCGGGGTGAGCCGGCCTTCGGATTTGATGCCTGTTTGTTTAACAGATGCTTGACAGTGAAATTAAATGTTCCTCTTAACTTCATGTTGAGCCGGCCTTCGGGTTCGATGACTATTTGTTTAACAGATGCTTGACGGCGAGGTCAGATGTTCCTCTCAACTTCGTGTTGAGCCGGCCTTCGGGTTCGATGCCTCTTTGTTTAAGAGATGCCTGACGATGATGTCAGATGTTCTTATTAACTTCGGGTTGAGCTGGTCTTCGGGTTCTATGTCTGTTTGTTTAACAGATGGCTAACGGTGAGGTCAGTTGGTCTTCTCAACTTCAAGTTGAGTTGGCCTTCAGGTTCGATGCCTGTTTGTTTAATAGGTGTTTGACGGCGAGGTCAGATGTTCTTCTCAATTAAGGATTGAGACGGCCTTCGGGTTTGATGCCAGTTTGTTTTAAAAGATGCCTAACAGCGAGGTCAGATGTTCTTCTCAACTTCGGGTTGAGCCAGCCTTCGGGTTCGATGCCTGTTTGTTTAACAGATGCCTGGCGGAGAGGTATCATGTTCTTATCAACTTCGGGTTGTGCCGCCCTTCGGGTTCGATGCCTGTTTGTTTAACATATGCCTGACAGTGAGGTCAGAAATTCTTCTCAACTTCGGGTTGAGCCGGCCTTCGGATTTGATGCCTGTTTGTGTAACAAATGCTTGACAGTGAAGTCAAATGTTCCTCTCAACTTCATGTTGAGCCGACCTTGAGGTTCAATGCCTGTTTCTTTAACAGATGCCTGACAGCGAGGTCAGATGTTCCTCTCAACTTCGTGTTGATCCGGCCTTCGGGTTCGATGCCTGTTTGTTTAAGAGATGCTTGATGGCGAGGTCAGATGTTCTTATCAACTTCGGGTTGTGCCGGCCTTTGGGTTTGATGTCTGCTTTTTTAACAGATGCCTGGCGGAGAGGTCTAATGTTCTTTTCAATTTCGGGTTGAGCCGCCCTTCGGGTTCGATGCGTGTTTGTTTAACAGATGCCTGACGGCGAGGTCAGATGTTCCTCTCAACTTCGTGTTGAGCCTGCCTTCGGGTTCGATGCCTCTTTGTTTAAGAGATGCCTGACGGCGATGTCAGATGTTCTTATTAACTTCGGGTTGAGCTGGCCTTCGGGTTCTATGCCTGTTAGTTTAACAGATCCCTAACGGCGAAGTCCGATGTTCTTATCAACTTCGGGTTGAGGCGCCCTTTGGGTTCGATGCCTGTTTTTTTAACAGATGCCTGACGGTGAGGTCAGATGTTCTTCTTAACTTCAAGTTGAGCCGACCTTCAGGTTCGATGCCTGTTTGTTTAACAAATGTTTGACGACGAGGTCAGATGTTCTTCTCAATTAAGGATTGAGACGGCCTTCGGGTTTGATGCCTGTTTGTTTAACAGATGCCTAACAGCGAGGTCAGATGTTCTTCTCAACTTCGGGTTGAGCCAGCCTTCGGGTTCGATGCCTGTTTGTTTAACAGATGCCTGGCAGAGAGGTCTCATGTTCTTATCAACTTCGGGTTGAGCCTCCCTTCGGGTTCGATGCCTGTTTGTTTAACATATGCCTGACGGTGAGGTCAGAAGTTCTTCTCAACTTCGGGTTGAGCCGGCTTTCGGATTTGATGCCTGTTTGTTTAACAGATGCTTGACAATGAAGTCAAATGTTCCTCTCAACTTCATGTTGAGCCGACCTTGAGGTTCAATGCCTGTTTCTTTAACAGATGCCTGACAGCGAGGTCAGATGTTCCTCTCAACTTCGTGTTGATCCGGCCTTCGGGTTCGATGCCTGTTTGTTTAAGAGATGCTTGATGGCGAGGTCAGATGTTCTTATCAACTTCGGGTTGTGCCGGCCTTTGGGTTTGATGCCTGTTTTTTTAACAGATGCCTGGCGGAGAGGTCTAATGTTCTTATCAACTTCGGGTTGAGCCGCCCTTCGGGTTCGATGCCTGTTTGTTTAACAGATGCCTGACGGTGAGGTCAGATGTTCTTCTCAACTTCGGGGTGAGACGGCCTTCGGATTTGATGCCTGTTCGTTTAACAAATGCTTGACAATGAAGTCAAATGTTCCTCTTAACTTCATGTTGAGTCGGCCTTCGGGTTCGATGCGTGTTTGTTTAACAGATGCCTGACGGAGAGGTCAGATGTTCCTCTCAACTTCGTGTTGAGCCTGCCTTCGGGTTCGATGCCTCTTTGTTTAAGAGATGCCTGACGGTGATGCCAAATGTTCTTATTAACTTCGGGTTGAGCTGGCCTTCGGGTTCTATGCCTGTTTGTTTAACAGATGCCTAACGACGAAGTCCGATGTTCTTATCAACTTCGGGTTGAGCCGCCCTTCGGGTTCGATGCTTGTTTTTTTAACAGATGCCTGACGGTGAGGTCAGATGTTCTTCTTAACTTCAAGTTGAGCCGGCCTTCAGGTTCGATGCCTGTTTGTTTAACAGATGTTTGACGGCGAGGTCAGATGTTCTTCTCAATTAAGGATTGAGACGGCCTTCGGGTTTGATGCCTGTTTATTTAACAGATGCCTAACGGCGAGGTCAGATGTTCTTCTCAACTTCGGGTTGAGTCAGCCTTCGGGTTCGATGCCTGTTTGTTTAACAGATGCCTGGCGGAGAGGTCTAATGTTCTTATCAACTTCGGGTTGAGCCGCCCCTCGGTTTCGAAGCCTGTTTGTTTAACAGATGCCTGACGGTGAGGTCAGATGTTCTTCGCAACTTCGGGGTGAGACGGCCTTCGGATTTGATGCCTGTTTGTTTAACAAATGCTTAACAATGAAGTCAAATGTTCCTCTTAACTTCATGTTGAGTCGGCCTTCGGGTTCGATGCGTGTTTGTTTAACAGATGCCTGACGGAGAGGTCAGATGTTCCTCTCAACTTCGTGTTGAGCCTGCCTTCGGGTTCGATGCCTCTTTGTTTAAGAGATGCCTGGCGGCGATGTCAAACGTTCTTATTAACTTCGGGTTGAGCTGGCCTTCGGGTTCTATGCCTGTTTGTTTAACAGATGCCTAACGGCGAAGTCCGATGTTCTTATCAACTTCGGGTTGAGCCGCCCATCGGGTTCGATGCCTGTTTTTTTAACAGATGCCTGACGGTGAGGTCAAATGTTCTTCTTAACTTCATGTTGAGTCGGCCTTCAGGTTCGATGCCTGTTTGTTTAACAGATGTTTGACGGCGAGGTCAGATGTTCTTCTCAATTAAGGATTGAGACGGCCTTCGGGTTTGATGCCTGTTTGTTTAACAGATGCCTAATGGCGAGGTCAGATGTTCTTCTCAACTTCGGGTTGAGTCAGCCTTCGGGTTCGATGCCTGTTTGTTTAACAGATGCCTGGCGGAGAGGTATAATGTTCTTATCAACTTCGGGTTGAGCCGCCCTTCGGGTTCGATGTCTGTTTGTTTAACATTTGCCTGACGGTGAGGTCAGAAGTTCTTCTCAACTTCGGGTTGAGCCGGCCTTCGGATTTGATGCCTGTTTTTTTAACAGATGCTTGACAGTGAAGTCAAATGTTCCTCTAAACTTCATGTTGAGCCGACCTTGAGGTTCAATGCATGTTTGTTTAACAGATGCCTGACGGCGAGGTCAGATGTTCTTATCAACTTCGGGTTGAGCCGGCCTTTGGGTTTGATGTCTGTTTTTTTAACAGATGCCTGGTGGAGAGGTCTAATGTTCTTATCAACTTCAGGTTGAGCCTCCCTTCGGGTTCGATGCCTGTTTGTTTAACAGATGCCTGACGGTGAGGTCAGATGTTCTTCTCAACTTCGGGGTGAGACGGCCTTCGGATTTGATGCCTGTTTGTTTAAGAGATGCTTGACAGTGAAGTCAAATGTTCCTCTCAACTTCATGTTGAGCCGACCTTGAGGTTCAATGCCTGTTTCTTTAACAGATGCCTGACAGCGAGGTCAGATGTTCCTCTCAACTTCGTGTTGATCCGGCCTTCGGGTTCGATGCCTGTTTGTTTAAGAGATGCTTGATGGCGAGGTCAGATGTTCTTAGCAACTTCGGGTTGTGCCGGCCTTTGGGTTTGATGTCTGCTTTTTTAACAGATGCCTGGCGGAGAGGTCTAATGTTCTTTTCAATTTCGGGTTGAGCCGCCCTTCGGGTTCGATGCGTGTTTGTTTAACAGATGCCTGACGGCGAGGTCAGATGTTCCTCTCAACTTCGTGTTGAGCCTGCCTTCGGGTTCGATGCCTCTTTGTTTAAGAGATGCCTGACGGCGATGTCAGATGTTCTTATTAACTTCGGGTTGAGCTGGCCTTCGGGTTCTATGCCTGTTAGTTTAACAGATCCCTAACGGCGAAGTCCGATGTTCTTATCAACTTCGGGTTGAGGCGCCCTTTGGGTTCGATGCCTGTTTTTTTAACAGATGCCTGACGGTGAGGTCAGATGTTCTTCTTAACTTCAAGTTGAGCCGACCTTCAGGTTCGATGCCTGTTTGTTTAACAAATGTTTGACAACGAGGTCAGATGTTCTTCTCAATTAAGGATTGAGACGGCCTTCGGGTTTGATGCCTGTTTGTTTAACAGATGCCTAACAGCGAGGTCAGATGTTCTTCTCAACTTCGGGTTGAGCCAGCCTTCGGGTTCGATGCCTGTTTGTTTAACAGATGCCTGGCGGAGAGGTCTCATGTTCTTATCAACTTCGGGTTGAGCCTCCCTTCGGGTTCGATGCCTGTTTGTTTAACATATGCCTGACGGTGAGGTCAGAAGTTCTTCTCAACTTCGGGTTGAGCCGGCTTTCGGATTTGATGCCTGTTTGTTTAACAGATGCTTGACAATGAAGTCAAATGTTCCTCTCAACTTCATGTTGAGCCGACCTTGAGGTTCAATGCCTGTTTCTTTAACAGATGCCTGACAGCGAGGTCAGATGTTCCTCTCAACTTCGTGTTGATCCGGCCTTCGGGTTCGATGCCTGTTTGTTTAAGAGATGCTTGATGGCGAGGTCAGATGTTCTTATCAACTTCGGGTTGTGCCGGCCTTTGGGTTTGATGCCTGTTTTTTTAACAGATGCCTGGCGGAGAGGTCTAATGTTCTTATCAACTTCGGGTTGAGCCGCCCTTCGGGTTCGATGCCTGTTTGTTTAACAGATGCCTGACGGTGAGGTCAGATGTTCTTCTCAACTTCGGGGTGAGACGGCCTTCGGATTTGATGCCTGTTCGTTTAACAAATGCTTGACAATGAAGTCAAATGTTCCTCTTAACTTCATGTTGAGTCGGCCTTCGGGTTCGATGCGTGTTTGTTTAACAGATGCCTGACGGAGAGGTCAGATGTTCCTCTCAACTTCGTGTTGAGCCTGCCTTCGGGTTCGATGCCTCTTTGTTTAAGAGATGCCTGACGGCGATGCCAAATGTTCTTATTAACTTCGGGTTGAGCTGGCCTTCGGGTTCTATGCCTGTTTGTTTAACAGATGCCTAACGACGAAGTCCGATGTTCTTATCAACTTCGAGTTGAGCCGCCCTTCGGGTTCGATGCTTGTTTTTTTAACAGATGCCTGACGGTGAGGTCAGATGTTCTTCTTAACTTCAAGTTGAGCCGGCCTTCAGGTTCGATGCCTGTTTGTTTAACAGATGTTTGACGGCGAGGTCAGATGTTCTTCTCAATTAAGGATTGAGACGGCCTTCGGGTTTGATGCCTGTTTGTTTAACAGATGCCTAACGGCGAGGTCAGATGTTCTTCTCAACTTCGGGTTGAGTCAGCCTTCGGGTTCGATGCCTGTTTGTTTAACAGATGCCTGGCGGAGAGGTATAATGTTCTTATCAACTTCGGGTTGAGCCGCCTTTCGGGTTCGATGCCTGTTTGTTTAACATTTGCCTGACGGTGAGGTCAGAAGTTCTTCTCAACTTCGGGTTGAGCCGGCCTTCGGATTTGATGCCTGTTTTTTTAACAGATGCTTGACAGTGAAGTCAAATGTTCCTCTAAACTTCATGTTGAGCCGACCTTGAGGTTCAATGCCTGTTTGTTTAACAGATGCCTGACGGCGAGGTCAGATGTTCTTATCAACTTCGGGTTGAGCCGGCCTTTGGGTTTGATGTCTGTTTTTTTAACAGATGCCTGGTGGAGAGGTCTAATGTTCTTATCAACTTCAGGTTGAGCCTCCCTTCGGGTTCGATGCCTGTTTGTTTAACAGATGCCTGACGGTGAGGTCAGATGTTCTTCTCAACTTCGGGGTGAGACGGCCTTCGGATTTGATGCCTGTTTGTTTAAGAGATGCTTGACAGTGAAGTCAAATGTTCCTCTCAACTTCATGTTGAGCCGACCTTGAGGTTCAATGCCTGTTTCTTTAACAGATGCCTGACAGCGAGGTCAGATGTTCCTCTCAACTTCGTGTTGATCCGGCCTTCGGGTTCGATGCCTGTTTGTTTAAGAGATGCTTGATGGCGAGGTCAGATGTTCTTAGCAACTTCGGGTTGTGCCGGCCTTTGGGTTTGATGTCTGCTTTTTTAACAGATGCCTGGCGGAGAGGTCTAATGTTCTTTTCAATTTCGGGTTGAGCCGCCCTTCGGGTTCGATGCGTGTTTGTTTAACAGATGCCTGACGGCGAGGTCAGATGTTCCTCTCAACTTCGTGTTGAGCCTGCCTTCGGGTTCGATGCCTCTTTGTTTAAGAGATGCCTGACGGCGATGTCAGATGTTCTTATTAACTTCGGGTTGAGCTGGCCTTCGGGTTCTATTCCTGTTAGTTTAACAGATCCCTAACGGCGAAGTCCGATGTTCTTATCAACTTCGGGTTGAGGCGCCCTTTGGGTTCGATGCCTGTTTTTTTAACAGATGCCTGACGGTGAGGTCAGATGTTCTTCTTAACTTCAAGTTGAGCCGACCTTCAGGTTCGATGCCTGTTTGTTTAACAAATGTTTGACAACGAGGTCAGATGTTCTTCTCAATTAAGGATTGAGACGGCCTTCGGGTTTGATGCCTGTTTGTTTAACAGATGCCTAACAGCGAGGTCAGATGTTCTTCTCAACTTCGGGTTGAGCCAGCCTTCGGGTTCGATGCCTGTTTGTTTAACAGATGCCTGGCGGAGAGGTCTCATGTTCTTATCAACTTCGGGTTGAGCCTCCCTTCGGGTTCGATGCCTGTTTGTTTAACATATGCCTGACGGTGAGGTCAGAAGTTCTTCTCAACTTCGGGTTGAGCCGGCTTTCGGATTTGATGCCTGTTTGTTTAACAGATGCTTGACAATGAAGTCAAATGTTCCTCTCAACTTCATGTTGAGCCGACCTTGAGGTTCAATGCCTGTTTCTTTAACAGATGCCTGACAGCGAGGTCAGATGTTCCTCTCAACTTCGTGTTGATCCGGCCTTCGGGTTCGATGCCTGTTTGTTTAAGAGATGCTTGATGGCGAGGTCAGATGTTCTTATCAACTTCGGGTTGTGCCGGCCTTTGGGTTTGATGCCTGTTTTTTTAACAGATGCCTGGCGGAGAGGTCTAATGTTCTTATCAACTTCGGGTTGAGCCGCCCTTCGGGTTCGATGCCTGTTTGTTTAACAGATGCCTGACGGTGAGGTCAGATGTTCTTCTCAACTTCGGGGTGAGACGGCCTTCGGATTTGATGCCTGTTCGTTTAACAAATGCTTGACAATGAAGTCAAATGTTCCTCTTAACTTCATGTTGAGTCGGCCTTCGGGTTCGATGCGTGTTTGTTTAACAGATGCCTGACGGAGAGGTCAGATGTTCCTCTCAACTTCGTGTTGAGCCTGCCTTCGGGTTCGATGCCTCTTTGTTTAAGAGATGCCTGACGGCGATGCCAAATGTTCTTATTAACTTCGGGTTGAGCTGGCCTTCGGGTTCTATGCCTGTTTGTTTAACAGATGCCTAACGACGAAGTCCGATGTTCTTATCAACTTCGGGTTGAGCCGCCCTTCGGGTTCGATGCTTGTTTTTTTAACAGATGCCTGACGGTGAGGTCAGATGTTCTTCTTAACTTCAAGTTGAGCCGGCCTTCAGGTTCGATGCCTGTTTGTTTAACAGATGTTTGACGGCGAGGTCAGATGTTCTTCTCAATTAAGGATTGAGACGGCCTTCGGGTTTGATGCCTGTTTGTTTAACAGATGCCTAACGGCGAGGTCAGATGTTCTTCTCAACTTCGGGTTGAGTCAGCCTTCGGGTTCGATGCCTGTTTGTTTAACAGATGCCTGGCGGAGAGGTCTAATGTTCTTATCAACTTCGGGTTGAGCCGCCCCTCGGTTTCGAAGCCTGTTTGTTTAACAGATGCCTGACGGTGAGGTCAGATGTTCTTCGCAACTTCGGGGTGAGACGGCCTTCGGATTTGATGCCTGTTTGTTTAACAAATGCTTAACAATGAAGTCAAATGTTCCCCTTAACTTCATGTTGAGTCGGCCTTCGGGTTCGATGCGTGTTTGTTTAACAGATGCCTGACGGAGAGGTCAGATGTTCCTCTCAACTTCGTGTTGAGCCTGCCTTCGGGTTCGATGCCTCTTTGTTTAAGAGATGCCTGACGGCGATGCCAAATGTTCTTATTAACTTCGGGTTGAGCTGGCCTTCGGGTTCTATGCCTGTTTGTTTAACAGATGCCTAACGACGAAGTCCGATGTTCTTATCAACTTCGGGTTGAGCCGCCCATCGGGTTCGATGCCTGTTTTTTTAACAGATGCCTGACGGTGAGGTCAGATGTTCTTCTTAACTTCATGTTGAGTCGGCCTTCAGGTTCGATGCCTGTTTGTTTAACAGATGTTTGACGGCGAGGTCAGATGTTCTTCTCAATTAAGGATTGAGACGGCCTTCGGGTTTGATGCCTGTTTGTTTAACAGATGCCTAATGGCGAGGTCAGATGTTCTTCTCAACTTCGGGTTGAGTCAGCCTTCGGGTTCGATGCCTGTTTGTTTAACAGATGCCTGGCGGAGAGGTATAATGTTCTTATCAACTTCGGGTTGAGCCGCCCTTCGGGTTCGATGCCTGTTTGTTTAACATTTGCCTGACGGTGAGGTCAGAAGTTCTTCTCAACTTCGGGTTGAGCCGCCCTTCGGATTTGATGCCTGTTTTTTTAACAGATGCTTGACAGTGAAGTCAAATGTTCCTCTAAACTTCATGTTGAGCCGACCTTGAGGTTCAATGCCTGTTTGTTTAACAGATGCCTGACGGCGAGGTCAGATGTTCTTATCAACTTCGGGTTGAGCCGGCCTTTGGGTTTGATGTCTGTTTTTTTAACAGATGCCTGGTGGAGAGGTCTAATGTTCTTATCAACTTCAGGTTGAGCCTCCCTTCGGGTTCGATGCCTGTTTGTTTAACAGATGCCTGACGGTGAGGTCAGATGTTCTTCTCAACTTCGGGGTGAGACGGCCTTCGGATTTGATGCCTGTTTGTTTAAGAGATGCTTGACAGTGAAGTCAAATGTTCCTCTTAAATTCATGTTGCGCCGGCCTTCGGGTTCGATGCCTGTTTGTTTAACAGATGCCTGACGGAGAGGTCAGATGTTCCTCTCAACTTCGTGTTGAGCCGGCCTTCGGGTTCGATGCCTCTTTGTTTAAGAGATACCTGGGTGATGTCAGATGTTCTTATTAACCTCGGGTTGAGCTGGCCTTCGGGTTCGATGCCTATTTGTTTAACAGATGCCTGACGGCGAAGTCAGATGTTCTTATCAACTTCGGGTTGAGCCGCCCTTCGGGTCCGATGCCTGTTTTTTTAACAGATGCCTGACGGTGAGGTCAGATGTTCTTCTCAACTTCAAGTTGAGCCGACCTTGAGGTTCGATGCCTGTTTATTTAACAGATGTTTGACGGCGAGGTCAGATGTTCTTCTCAACTTCGGGTTGAGCCGGCCTTCGGGTTCGATGCCTGTTTGTTTAACAGATGTCTGGCAGAGAGGTCTAATGTTCTTATCAACTTCAGGTTGAGCCGCCCTTCGGGTTCGATGCCTGTTTGTTTAACATATGCTTGATGGTGAGGTCAGAAGTTCTTCTCATCTTCGGGTTGAGCCGGCCTTCGGATTTGATGCCTGTTTGTTTAACAGATGCTTGACAATGAAGTCAAATGTTCCTCTCAACTTCATGTTGAGCCGACCTTGAGGTTCAATGCCTGTTTGTTTAACAGATGCCTGACGGCGAGGTCAGATGTTCCTCACAACTTCGTGTTGAGCCGGCCTTCGGGTTCGATTTCCTTTTTTGCTTAACAGATGCCTGACGACGAGGTCAAATGTTCTTGTCAACATTGGGTTGAGCCGCCCTTCGGGTTCGATGCCTATTTGTTTAACAGATGCCTGACGGCGAAGTCAGATGTTCTTATCAACTTCGGGTTGAGCCGCCCATCGGATTCGATGCCTGTTTGTTTAAGAGATGCCTGACGGCGAGGTCAGATGTTCTTATAAACTTCGGGTTGAGCCGGCCTTCGGGTTTGGCGCCTGTTTGTTTAACAGATGCCTGACGGTGAGGTCATATGTTCTTCTCAACTTCAAGTTGAGCCGGCATTCGGGTTCGATTCCTGTTTGTTTAACAGATGTTTGACAGCGATGTCATATGTTCTTCTCAATTAAGGATTGAGAGGGCCTTCAGGTTCGATTCCTGTTTGTTTAACAGATGCCTAACGGCGAGGTCAAATGTTCTTCTCAACTTCAAGTTGAGCCAGCCTTCGGGTTCGACGCCTATTTCTTTAACAGATGCCTAACGGCGAGGTCAAATGTTCCTCTCAACTTCATGTTGAGCCGACCTTCAGGTTCGATGCCTGTTTTTTTAACAGATGCCTGACGGTGATGTCAGATGTTCCTCTCAACTTCGTGTTGAGCCGGCCTTCGGGTTCGATGCCTGTTTGTTTAAGAGATGCCTGACGGCGAGGTCAGATGTTCTTATCATCTTCGGGTTGAGCCGCCCTTCAGTTTTGATGCCTGTTTTTTAACAGATGCCTGACGTTGAGGTCAGATGTTCTTATCAACTTCGGGTTGAGTCGGCCTTCAGATTTGATGCCTGTTTGTTTAACAGATGCTTGATAGTGAAGTCAGATGTTCCTCTCAACTTCGGGTTGAGCCGGCCTTCGGATTTGATGCCTGTGTATTTTACAGATGCCTGACGTCGATGTCAGATGTTCATCTCAACTTCGTGTTGAGCCGGCCTTCGGGTTTGATGCCTGTTTGTTTAACAGATGGCTGACGGTAAGGTCAGATGTTCTTCTCAACTTCAAGTTGAGCCGGCCTTCGGGTTCGATGCCTGTTTGTTTAACAGATGTTTGACAGCGAGGTCAGATGGTCTTCTCAATTAAGGATTGAGCCGCCCTTCGGGTTCGATGCCTATTTGTTTAACAGATGCCAGACGGTGAGGTCAGATGTTCTTCTCAACTTCGGGTTGAGCCGGCCTTCGGATTTGATGCATGTTAGTTTAACAGATGCTTGACAGTGAAGTCAAATGTTCCTCTCATCTTCATGTTGAGCCGACCTTCAGGTCCAATGCCTGTTTGTTTAACAGATTCCTGACGGCGAGGTCAGATGTTCCTCTCAACTTCGTGTTAAGCCGGTCTTCAGGTTCGATGCCTGACGGTGAGGTCAGATGTTCTTCTCAACTTAGGGGTGAGCCGGCCTTCGGATTTGATGCCTGTTTGTTTAACAGATGCTTGACAATGAAGTCAAATGTTCCTCTTAACTTCATGTTGAGCCGGCCTTCGGGTTCGATGCCTGTTTGTTTAACAGATGCCTGATGGTGAGGTCAGATGTTCCTCTCAACTTTGTGTTGAGCCGGCCTTCGGGTTCGATGCCTCTTTGTTTAAGAGATGCCTGACGGCGATGTCAGATGTTCTTATCAACTTCGAGTTGTGCTGGCCTTCGGGTTCGATGCCTGTTTATTTAACAAATGCCTAACGGCGAAGTCAGATGTTCTTATCAACTTCGGGTTGATCCGCCCTTCGGGTTCGATGCCTGTTTGTTTAACAGATGCCTGACGGTGAGGTCAGATGTTCTTCTCAACTTCGGGGTGATCCGGCCTTTGGATTTGATGCCTGTTTGTTTAACAGATGCTTGACAATGAAGTCAAATGTTCCTCTTAACTTCATGTTGAGCCGGCCTTCGGGTTCGATACCTGTTTGTTTAACAGATGCCTGACGGCGAGGTCAGATGTTCCTCTCAACTTCGTGTTGAGTCGGCCTTCAGATTCGATGCCTCTTTGATTAAGAGATGCCTGACGGCGATGTCAGATGTTCTTATCAACTTCGGGTTGAGCTGGCCTTCGGGTTCGATGCCTGTTTGTTTAAAAGATGCCTAACGGCGAAGTCAGATGTTCTTATCAACTTCGGGTTGAGCCGCCCTACGGGTTCAATGCCTGTTTTTTTAACAAATGCCTGACGGTGAGGTCAGATGTTCTTCTCAACTTCAAGTTGAGCCGGCCTTCAGGTTCGATGCCTAGTTGTTTAACAGATGTTTGACGGCGACGTCAGATGTTCTTCTCAATTAAGGATTGAGACGGCCTTCGGGTTTGATGCCTGTTTATTTAACAGATGCCTAACGGCGAGGTCAGATGTTCTTCTCAACTTCGGGTTGAGTCAGCCTTCGGGTTCGATGCCTGTTTGTTTAACAGATGCCTAGCGGAGAGGTCTAATGTTCTTATCAACTTCGGGTTGAGCCGCCCTTCGGGTTCGATGCCTGTTTGTTTAACATTTGCCTGACGGTGAGGTCAGAAGTCCTTCTCAACTTCGGGTTGAGCCGGCCTTCGGATTTGCTGCCTGTTTGTTTAACAGATGCTTGACCATGAAGTCAAATGTTCCTCTCAACTTCATGTTGAGCCGACCTTGAGGTTCAATGCCTGTTTGTTTAACAGATGCCTGACGGCGAGGTCAGATGTTCCTCTCAACTTCGTGTTGAGCCGGCCTTCGGGTTCGATTTCCTTTTTTGCTTAACAGATGCCTGACGGCGAGGTGAAATGTTCTTATCAACATTGGGTTGAGCCGGCCTTCGGGTTCGATGCCTGTTTGTTTAACAGATGCCTGACGGCGAAGTCAGATGTTCTTCTCAAATTCGGGTTGAGCCTCCCTTCGGGTTCGATGTATGTTTGTTTAAGAGATGCCTGACGGCAAGGTCAGATGTTCTTATCAACTTCGGGTAGAGCCGACCTTCGGGTTCGATGCCTGTTTTTTTAACAGATGCTTGACGGTGAGGTCAGATGTTCTTCTCAACTTCGGGTTGAGCCGGCCTTCGGATTTGATGCCTGTTTGTTTAACAGATGCTTGACAGTGAAGTCAAATGTGCCTCTCAACTTCATGTTGAGCCGACCTTGAGGTTCAATGCCTGTTTATTTAACAGATGCCTGACGACGAGGTCAGATGTTCCTCTCAACTTCGTGTTGAGCCGGCCTTCGGGTTTGATTGCCTGTTTGTTTAACATATGCCTGACAGCGAGGTCAAATATTCTTTTCAATATTGGGTTGAGCCGGCCTTCGGGTTCGATGCCTGTTTTTTTAACAGATGTCTGACGGCGAAGTCAGATGTTCTTATCAACTTCGGGGTGAGCCGCCCTTCGGGTTCGATTCCTGTTTGTTTAAGAGATGCCTGACGGCGAGGTCAGATGTTCTTATAAACTTCGGGTTGAGCCGGCCTTTGGGTTCGATGCCTGTTTGTTTAACAGATGCCTGACGGTGCAGTCAGATGTTCTTCTCAACTTCGTGTTGTTCCGACATTCGGGTTTGATGCCTGTTTGTTTAACAGATGCATGACGGCGAGGTTAGATGTTCATCTCAACTTCGCGTTGAGCCGGCCTTCGGGTTTTTGCATGTTTGTTTAACAGATGGCTGACGGTGAGGTCAGATGTTCTTCTCAACTTCAAGTTGAGCCGGTCTTCGGGTTCGATGCCTGTTTGTTTAACAGATGTTTGACGGCGAGGTCAGATGTTCTTCTCAATTAAGGATTGAGCTGCCCTTCGGGTTCGATGCCTGTTTGTTTAACAAATGCTTGACGGTGAGGTCAGATGTTCTTCTCAACTTCGGGTTGATCCGGCCTTCGGATTTGATGCATGTTAGTTTAACAGATGCTTGACAGTGAAGTCAAATGTTCCACTCAACTTCATGTTGAGCCGACCTTCAGGTTCAATGCCTGTTTGTTTAACAGATTCCTGACGGCGAGGTCAGATGTTCCTCTCAACTTCGTGTTAAGCCGGCCTTCGGGTTCGATGCCTGTTTGTTTAACAGATGCTTGATGGCGAAGTCAGATGTTCTTATCAACTTCGGGTTGAGCCTCCCTTCGGGTTCGATGCATGTTTGTTTAAGAGATTCCTGACGACGAGGTCAGATGTTCTTATCAACTTCGGGTTGAGCCAGCCTTCGGGTTCGATGCCTTTTTGTTTAACAGATGCCTGACGGTGAGTTCAGATGTTCTTCTCAACTTCGGGTTGAGCCGGGCTTCGGATTTAATGCCTGTTTGTTTAACAGATCTTTGCAGTGAAGTCAAATGTTCCTCTCAACTTTATGTTGAGCCGACCTTGAGTTTCAATGCCTGTTTGTTTAACAGATGTCTGACGGCGAGGTCAGATGTTCCTCTCAATTTCGTGTTGAGCCGGCCTTCGGGTTCGATTTCCTGTTTGTTTAACAGATGCCTGACGGCGAGGTCAAATGTTCTTATCAACTTTGGGTTGAGCCGGCCTTCGGGTTCGATACCTGTTTGTTTAACAGATGCCTGACGACGAAGTCAGATGTTCTTATCAACTTCGGGTTGAGCCTCCCTTTGGATTCGATGCCTGTTTGTTTAAGAGATGCCTGACAGCGAGGTCATATGTTCTTATAAACTTTTGGTTGAGCTGGCCTTCGGGTTCGATGCCTGTTTGTTTAACAGATGCCTGACGGTGAAGTCAGATGTTCTTCTCAACTTCGTGTTGTGCCGGCATTCGGGTTCGATGCCTGTTTATTTAACAGATGCCTGACGGTGAGGTCAGATGTTCTTCTCAACTTCAAGTTGAGCCGGCCTTCGGGTTCGATGCCTGTTTGTTTAACAGATGTTTGACAGCGATGTCAGATGTTCTTCTGAATTAAGGATTGAGAGGGCCTTCAGGTTCGATGCCTGTTTGTTTAACAGATGCATAACGGCGAGGTAAAATGTGCTTCTCAACTTCGGGTTGAGCCGGCCTTCGGGTACGATGCCTGTTTGTTTAACAGATGCCTAGCAGAGAGGTCTAATATTCTTATCAACTTCGGGTTGAGCCGCCCTTCGCGTTCGATGCCTATTTGTTTTACAGATGCCTGACAGTGAGGTCAGATGTTCTTCTCAATTTCGTGTTGAGCCGGCCTTCGGGTTCGATGCCTGTTTGTTTAAGATATGCCTGACGGCGAGGTCAAATTATCTTATCAACTTCGGGTTGAGCCGCCCTTCGGGTTCGATGCCTGTTTTTTTAACAGATGCCTGACGTTGAGGTCAGATGTTCTTTTCAACTTCGGGTTGAGTCGGCCTTCGGATTTGATGCCTGTTTGTTTAACAGATGCTTGACAGTGAAGTCAGATTTTCCTCTCAACTTCGGGTTGAGCTGAGCTTCGGATTTGATGCCTGTTTATTTAACAGATGCCTGACGTCGATGTCAGATGTTCCTCTTAACTCCGTGTTGAGCCGACCTTCAGGTTCGATGCCTGTTTGTTTAACAGATGCCTGACGGGGAGGTCAGATGTTCTTATCAACTTCGGGTTGAGCCGCCCTTCGGGTTCGATGCCTGTTTGTTTAACAGATGTTTGACAGCGAGTCAGATGTTCTTCTCAACTAAGGGTTGAGACGGCCTTCGGGTTTCATGCCTGTTTATTTAATAGTTGCCAGACGGGGAGGTCAGATGTTCTTCTCAACTTCGGGTTGAGCTGCCCTTCGGGTTCGATGCCTGTTTGTTTAAGAGATGCCTGACGGTGAGGTCAGATGTTCTTATAAACTTCGGGTTGAGCCGGCCTTCGGGTTCGTTGCCTGTTTGTTTAACAGATGCCTGACGGTGAAGTCAGATGTTCTTCTCAACTTCGTGTTGTGCCAGCATTCGGGTTCGATGCATGTTTGTTTAACAGATGCCTGACGGTGAGGTCAGATGTTCTTCTCAACTTCAATTTGAGACGGCCTTCGGGTTCGATGCCTGTTTGTTTAACAAATGTTTGACCACGATGTCAGATGTTCTTCTCAATTAAGGATTGAGAGGGCCTTCAGGTTCGATGCATGTTTGTTTATTAGATGCCTAACGGCAAGGTCAAATGTTCTTCTCAACTTCGGGTTTAGCCGGCCTTCGGGTTCGATGCCTGTTTGTTTAACAGATGCTTGGCGGAGAGGTCTAATGTTCTTATCAACTTCGGGTTGAGCCGCCCTTCGGGTTTGACGCCTATTTGTTTAAAAGATGCTTGACTGTGAGGTCAGATGTTCTTCTCAACTTCGGGTTGAGTCGACCATCGAATTTGATGCCTGTTTGTTTAACAGATGCTTGACAGTGAAGTCAAATGTTCCTTTCAACTTCATGTTGAGCCGACTTTCAGGTTCGATGCCTGTTTATATAACAGATGCCTGACGACGAGGTCAGATGTTCCTCTCAACTTCGTGTTGAGCCGGCCTTCGGGTTCGATGCCTGTTTGTTTAAGAGATGCTTGACGGCGAGGTCAGATGGTCTTACAACTTCGGGTTGAGCCGCCCTTCGGGTTTGATGCCTTTTTTTAACAGATGCCTGACGTTGAGGTCAGATGTTCTTTTCAACTTCGGGTTGAGTCGGCCTTCGGATTTGATGCCTGTTTGTTTAACAGATGCTTGACAGTGAAGTCAGATTTTCCTCTCAACTTCGGGTTGAGCCGGACTTCGGATTTGATGCCTGTTTATTTAACAGATGCCTGACGTTGATGTCATATGTTCCTCTCAACTTCGTGTTGAGCTGGCCTTCGGGTTTGATGCCTGTTTGTTTAACAGATGCCTAACGGGGAGGTCAGATGTTCTTATCAATTTCGGGTTGAGCCTCCCTTCGGGTTCGATGCCTGTTTGTTTAACAGATGTTTGACAGCGAGGTCAGATGTTCTTCTCAACTAAGGGTTGTAACGGCCTTCGGGTTTGATGCCTGTTTATTTAACAGATGCCTGACGGGGAGGTAAGATGTTCTTCTCAACTTCGGGTTGAGCCGGCCTTCGGGTTCCACACCTTTTTGTTTAACAAATGCATGACGGCGAGGTCAGATGTTCGTCTCAACTTCATGTTGAGCCGGCCTTCGGGTTCGATGCCTGTTTGTTTAACAGATGCCAGACGATGAGGTCAGATGTTCTTCTCAACTTCAAGTTGAGTCGGCCTTCGGGTTCGATGCCTGTTTGTTTAACATATGTTTGACGGCGAGGTCAGATGTTCTTCTCAATTAAAGATTGAGCCTCCCTTCGGGTTCGATGCCTATTTGTTTAACAGATGCCTGACGGTGAGTTCCAATGTTCCTCTCAACTTCATGTTGAGCCGACCTTCAGGTTCAATGCCTGTTTGTTTCACGGATTCCTGACGGGGAGGTCAGATGTTCCTCTCAACTTCGTGTTGAGCCGGCCTTCGGGTGTGATGCCTGTTTGTTTAACAGACGCCTAACGGGGAGGTCAGATGTTCTTATCAATTTCGGGTTGAGCCGCCCTTCGGGTTCGATGCCTGCTTGTTTAACAGATGTTTGACGGCGAGGTCAGATGTTCTTCTCAACTAAGGGTTGAGACGGCCTTCGGGTTTGATGCCTGTTTATTTAACAGATGCCTGACGGGGAGGTAAGATGTTCTTCTCAACTTCGGGTTGAGCCGGCCTTCGGGTTCCACACCTTTTTGTTTAACAAATGCATGACGGCGAGGTTAGATGTTCCTCTCAACTTCATGTTGAGCCGGCCTTCGGGTTCGATGCCTGTTTGTTTAACAGATGCCAGACGGTGAGGTCAGATGTTCTTCTCAATTAAAGATTGAGCCGCCCTTCGGGTTCGATGCCTATTTGTGTAACAGATGCCTGACGGTGAGTTCCAATGTTCTTCTCAACTTCGGGTTGAGTCGGCCTTCGGATTTGATACATGTTAGTTTAACTAATGCTTGACAGTGAAGTCAAATGTTCCTCTCAACTTCATGTTGAGCCGACCTTCAGGTTCAATGCCTATTTGTTTCACGGATTCCTGACGGGGAGGTCAGATGTTCCTCTCAACTTCGTATTAAGCCGTCCTTCGGGTTCGATGCCTGTTTGTTTAACAGATGCGTGATGGCGAAGTCAGATTTTCTTATCAACTTTAGGTTGAGCCGGCCTTCGGGTTCGATGCCTGTTTTTTGAACAGATGCCTGACGGCGAAGTCAGATGTTCTTATCAACTTCGGGTTGAGCCGCCCTTTGGATTCAATGCCTGTTTGTTTAAGAGATGCCTGACGGCGAGGTCAGATGTTCTTATAAACTTCGGGTTGAGCCGGCCTTCGGGTTCGATACCTGTTTGTTTAACAGATGCCTGACGGTGAAGTCAGATGTTCTTCTCAACTTCATGTTGTGCCGGCATTCGGGTTCGATGCCTGTTTGTTTAACAGATGTCTGACGGTGAGGTTAGATGTTCTTCTCTACTTCAAGTTGAGCCGGCCTTCGGGTTCGATGCCTGTTTGTTTAACAGATGTTTGACAGCGATGTCAGATGTTCTTCTCAATTAAGGATTGAGAGGGCCTTCAGGTTTGATGCCTGTTTGTTTAAGAGATGCCTAACCGCGAGGTCAAATGTGCTTCTCAACTTCGGGTTAAGCCGGCCTTCGGGTTCGATGCCTGTTTGTTTAACAGATGCCTGGCGGAGTGGTCTAATGTTCTTATCAACTTCTAGTTGAGCCTCCCTTCGGGTTCAATGCCTATTTGTTTAACAGATGCCTGACGGTGAGGTCAGATGTTCTTCTCAATTTCGGGTTGAGCCGGCCATCAGATTTAATGCCTGTTTGTTTAACAGATGCTTGACAGTGAAGTCAAATGTTCCTTTCAACTTCATGTTTAGCCGACCTTCAGGTTCGATGCCTGTTTGTTTAACAGATGCCTGACGGCGAGGTCAGATGTTCCTCTCAACTTCGTGTTGAGCCGGCCTTCGGGTTCGATGAATATTTATTTAAGAGATGTCTGACGGCGAGGTCAGATGTTCCTCTCAACTTCGTGTTAAGCCGTCCTTTGAGTTCGATGCCTGTTTGTTTAACACATGCCTGACGGCGAAGTTAGATGTTCTTATCAACTTCGGGTTGAGCCGCCCTTGGGATTCGATGCCTGTTTGTTTAACAGATGCCTGACGGCGAAGTCAGATGTTCTTATCAACTTCGGGTTGAGCCGGCCTTCGGGTTCGATGCCTGTTTGTTTAACAGATGCCTGACAGCGAGGTCAGATGTTCTTATAAACTTTGGGTTGAGCCGGCCTTCGGGTTCGATGCCTGTTTGTTTAAGAGATGCCTGAAGGTGAAGTCAGGTGTTCTTCTCAACTTCGTGTTGTGCCGGCATTCGGGTTCGATGCCCGTTTGTTTAACAGATGCCTGACGGTGAGGTCAGATGTTCTTCTCTACTTCAAGTTTAGCCGGCCTTCGTGTTCGATGCCTGTTTGTTTAACAGATGTTTGACAGCGATGTCAGATGTTCTTCTCAAATAAGGATTGAGAGGGCCTTCAGGTTTGATGCCTGTTTGTTTAAGAGATGCCTAACCGCGAGGTCAAATGTGCTTCTCAACCTCGAGTTGAGCCGGCCTTCGGGTTCGATGCCTGTTTGTTTAACAGATGCCTGGCGGAAAGGTCTAATGTTCTTATCAACTTCGGGTTGAGCCGCCCTTCGGGTTCGATGCCTATTTGTTTAACAGATGCCTGACGGTGAGGTCAGATGTTCTTCTCAATTTCGGGTTGAGCCGGCCATCAAATTTGATGCCTGTTTGTTTAACAGATGCTTGACAGTGAAGTCAAATGTTCCTTTCAACTTCATGTTGAGCCGCCCATGGGATTCGATGCCTGTTTGTTTAAGAGATGCCTGACTACGAGGTCAGATGTTCTTATAAACTTCGGGTTGAGCCGGCCTTCGGGTTCGACGCCTGAAGGTGAAGTCAGGTGTTCTTCTCAACTTCGTGTTGTGCCGGCATTCGGGTTCGATGCCTGTTTGTTTAACAGATGCCTGACGGTGAGGTCAGATGTTCTTCTCTACTTCAAGTTTAGCCGGCCTTCGGGTTCGATGCCTGTTTGTTTAACAGATGTTTGACAGCGATGTCAGATGTTCTTCTCAATTAAGGATTGAGAGGGCCTTCAGGTTTGATGCCTGTTTGTTTAAGAGATGCCTAACCGCGAGGTCAAATGTGCTTCTCAACTTCGGGTTAAGCCGGCCTTCGGGTTCGATGCCTGTTTGTTTAACAGATGCCTGGCCGAGAGGTCTAATGTTCTTATCAACTTCTGGTTGAGCCGCCCTTCGGGTTCAATGCCTATTTGTTTAACAGATGCCTGACGGTGAGGTCAGATGTTCTTCTCAATTTCGGGTTGAGCCGGCCATCAGATTTAATGCCTGTTTGTTTAACAGATGCTTGACAGTGAAGTCAAATGTTCCTTTCAACTTCATGTTTTGCCGACCTTCAGGTTCGATGCCTGTTTGTTTAACAGATGCCTGACGGCGAGGTCAGATGTTCCTCTCAACTTCGTGTTGAGCCAGCCTTCGGGTTCGATGAATATTTATTTAAGAGATGCCTGACGGCGAGGTCAGATGTTCCTCTCAACTTCGTGTTAAGCCGTCCTTTGGGTTCGATGCCTGTTTGTTTAACACATGCCTGACGGCGAAGTTAGATGTTCTTATCAACTTCGGGTTGAGCCGCCCTTGGGATTCGATGCCTGTTTGTTTAACAGATGCCTGACGGCGAAGTCAGATGTTCTTATCAACTTCGGGTTGAGCCGGCCTTCGGGTTCGATGCCTGTTTGTTTAACAGATGCCTGACGGCGAGGTCAGATGTTCTTATAAACTTCGGGTTGAGCCGGCCTTCGGGTTCGATGCCTGTTTGTTTAAGAGATGCCTGAAGGTGAAGTCAGGTGTTCTTCTCAACTTCGTGTTGTGCCGGCATTCGGGTTCGATGCCTGTTTGTTTAACAGATGCCTGGCGGTGAGGTCAGATGTTCTTCTCTACTTCAAGTTTAGCCGGCCTTCGTGTTCGATGCCTGTTTGTTTAACAGATGTTTGACAGCGATGTCAGATGTTCTTCTCAATTAAGGATTGAGAGGGCCTTCAGGTTTGATGCCTGTTTGTTTAAGAGATGCCTAACCGCGAGGTCAAATGTGCTTCTCAACTTCGGGTTGAGCCGGCCTTCGGGTTCGATGCCTGTTTGTTTAACAGATGCCTGGCGGAAAGGTCTAATGTTCTTATCAACTTCGGGTTGAGCCGCCCTTCGGGTTCGATGCCTATTTGTTTAACAGATGCCTGACGGTGAGGTCAGATGTTCTTCTCAATTTCGGGTTGAGCCGGCCATCGGATTTGATGCCTGTTTGTTTAACAGATGCTTGACAGTGAAGTCAAATGTTCCTTTCAACTTCATGTTTAGCCGACCTTCAGGTTCGATGCCTGTTTGTTTAACAGATGCTTGACGGCGAGGTCAGATGTTCCTCTCAACTTCGTGTTGAGCCGGCCTTCGGGTTCGATGCCTATTTATTTAAGAGATGCGTGACGGCGAGGTCAGATGTTCCTCTCAACTTCGTGTTAAGCCGTCCTTTGGGTTCGATGCCTGTTTATTTAACAGATGCCTTATGGCGAAGTCAGATGTTCTTATCATCTTTGGGTTGAGCCGGCCTTCGGGTTTGATGCCTGTTTGTTTAACAGATGCCTGACGGCGAAGTCAGATGTTCTTATCAACTTCGGGTTGAGCCGCCCATGGGATTCGATGCCTGTTTGTTTAAGAGATGCCTGACTATAAGGTCAGATGTTCTTATAAACATCGGGTTGAGCCGGCCTTCGGGTTCGACGCCTGAAGGTGAAGTCAGGTGTTCTTCTCAACTTCGTGTTGTGCCGGCATTCAGGTTCGATGCCTGTTTGTTTAACAGATGCCTGACGGTGAGGTTAGATGTTCTTCTCTACTTCAAGTTTAGCCGGCCTTCGGGTTCGATGCCTGTTTGTTTAACAGATGTTTGACAGTGATGTCAGATGTTCTTCTCAATTAAGGATTGAGAGGGCCTTCAGGTTTGATGCCTGTTTGTTTAAGAGATGCCTAACCGCGAGGTCAAATGTGCTTCTCAACTTCGGGTTAAGCCGGCCTTCGGGTTCGATGCCTGTTTGTTTAACAGATGCCTGGCGGAGAGGTCTAATGTTCTTATCAACTTCTGGTTGAGCCGCCCTTCGGGTTCAATGCCTATTTGTTTAACAGATGCCTGACGGTGAGGTCAGATGTTCTTCTCAATTTCGGGTTGAGTCGGCCATCAGATTTAATGCCTGTTTGATTAACAGATGCTTGACAGTGAAGTCAAATGTTCCTTTCAACTTCATGTTTTGCCGACCTTCAGGTTCGATGCCTGTTTGTTTAACAAATGCCTGACGGCGAGGTCAGATGTTCCTCTCAACTTTGTGTTGAGCCGGCCTTCGGGTTCGATGAATATTTATTTAAGAGATGCCTGACGGCGAGGTCAGATGTTCCTCTCAACTTCGTGTTAAGCCGTCCTTTGGGTTCGATGCCTGTTTCTTTAACACATGCCTGACGGCGAAGTTAGATGTTCTTATCAACTTCGGGTTGAGCCGCCCTTGGGATTCGATGCCTGTTTGTTTAACAGATGCCTGACGGCGAAGTCAGATGTTCTTATCAACTTCGGGTTGAGCCGGCCTTCGGGTTCGATGCCTGTTTGTTTAACAGATGCCTGACGGCGAGGTCAGATGTTCTTATAAACTTCGGGTTGAGCCGGCCTTCGGGTTCGATGCCTGTTTGTTTAAGAGATGCCTGAAGGTGAAGTCAGGTGTTCTTCTCAACTTCGTGTTGTGCCGGCATTCGGGTTCGATGCCTGTTTGTTTAACAGATGCCTGGCGGTGAGGTCAGATGTTCTTCTCTACTTCAAGTTTAGCCGGCCTTCGTGTTCGATGCCTGTTTGTTTAACAGATGTTTGACAGCGATGTCAGATGTTCTTCTCAATTAAGGATTGAGAGGGCCTTCAGGTTTGATGCCTGTTTGTTTAAGAGATGCCTAACCGCGAGGTCAAATGTGCTTCTCAACTTCGGGTTGAGCCGGCCTTCGGGTTCGATGCCTGTTTGTTTAACAGATGCCTGGCGGAAAGGTCTAATGTTCTTATCAACTTCGGGTTGAGCCGCCCTTCGGGTTCGATGCCTATTTGTTTAACAGATGCCTGACGGTGAGGTCAGATGTTCTTCTCAATTTCGGGTTGAGCCGGCCATCGGATTTGATGCCTGTTTGTTTAACAGATGCTTGACAGTGAAGTTAAATGTTCCTTTCAACTTCATGTTTAGCCGACCTTCAGGTTCGATGCCTGTTTGTTTAACAGATGCCTGACGGCGAGGTCAGATGTTTCTCTCAACTTCGTGTTGAGCCGGCCTTCGGGTTCGATGCCTATTTATTTAAGAGATGCCTGACGGCGAGGTCAGATGTTCCTCTCAACTTCGTGTTAAGCCGTCCTTTGGGTTCGATGCCTGTTTATTTAACAGATGCCTTATGGCGAAGTCAGATGTTCTTATCATCTTTGGGTTGAGCCGGCCTTCGGGTTTGATGCCTGTTTGTTTAACAGATGCCTGACGGCGAAGTCAGATGTTCTTATCAACTTCGGGTTGAGCCGCCCATGGGATTCGATGCCTGTTTGTTTAAGAGATGCCTGACTACGAGGTCAGATGTTCTTATAAACTTCGGGTTGAGCCAGCCTTCGGGTTCGACGCCTGAAGGTGAAGTCAGGTGTTCTTCTCAACTTTGTGTTGTGCCGGCATTCGGGTTCGATGCCTGTTTGTTTAACAGATGCCTGACGGTGAGGTCAGATGTTCTTCTCTACTTCAAGTTTAGCCGGCCTTCGTGTTCGATGCCTGTTTGTTTAAAAGATGTTTGACAGCGATGTCAGATGTTCTTCTCAATTAAGGATTGAGAGGGCCTTCAGGTTTGATGCCTGTTTGTTTAAGAGATGCCTAACCGCGAGGTCAAATGTGCTTCTCAACTTAGGGTTGAGCCGGCCTTCGGGTTCGATGCCTGTTTGTTTAACAGATGCCTGGCGGAGAGGTCTAATGTTCTTATCAACTTCGGGTTGAGCCGCCCTTCGGGTTCGATGCCTATTTGTTTAACAGATGCCTGACGGTGAGGTCAGATGTTCTTCTCAATTTCGGGTTGAGTCGGCCATCGGATTTGATGCCTGTTTGTTTAACAGATGCTTGACAGTGAAGTCAAATGTTCCTTTCAACTTCATGTTTAGCCGACCTTCAGGTTCGATGCCTGTTTGTTTGACAGATGCCTGACGGCGAGGTCAGATGTTCCTCTCAACTTCGTGTTGAGCCGGCCTTTGGGTTCGATGCCTATTTATTTAAGAGATGCCTGACGGCGAGGTCAGATGTTCCTCTCAACTTCGTGTTAAGCCGTCCTTTGGGTTCGATGCCTGTTTGTTTAACACATGCCTGACAACGAAGTTAGATGTTCTTATCAACTTCGGGTTGAGCCGCCCTTGGGATTCGATGCCTGTTTGTTTAACAGATGCCTGACGGCGAAGTCAGATGTTCTTATCAACTTCGGGTTGAGCCGGCCTTCGGGTTCGATGCCTGTTTGTTTAACAGATGCCTGACGGCGAGGTCAGATGTTCTTATAAACTTCGGGTTGAGCCGGCCTTCGGGTTCGATGCCTGTTTGTTTAAGAGATGCCTGAAGGTGAAGTCAGGTGTTCTTCTCAACTTCGTGTTGTGCCGGCATTCGGGTTCGATGCCTGTTTGTTTAACAGATGCCTGGCGGTGAGGTCAGATGTTCTTCTCTACTTCAAGTTTAGTCGGCCTTCGTGTTCGATGCCTGTTTGTTTAACAGATGTTTGACAGCGATGTCAGATGTTCTTCTCAATTAAGGATTGAGAGGGCCTTCAGGTTTGATGCTTGTTTGTTTAAGAGATGCCTAACCGCGAGGTCAAATGTGCTTCTCAACTTCGGGTTGAGCCGGCCTTCGGGTTCGATGCCTGTTTGTTTAACAGATGCCTGGCGGAAAGGTCTAATTTTCTTATCAACTTCGGGTTGAGCCGCCCTTCGGGTTCGATGCCTATTTGTTTAACAGATGCCTGACGGTGAGGTCAGATGTTCTTCTCAATTTCGGGTTGAGCCGCCTATCGGATTTGATGCCTGTTTGTTTAACAGATGCTTGACAGTGAAGTTAAATGTTCCTTTCAACTTCATGTTTAGCCGACCTTCAGGTTCGATGCCTGTTTGTTTAACAGATGCCTGACGGCGAGGTCAGATGTTCCTCTCAACTTCGTGTTGAGCCGACCTTCGGGTTCGATGCCTATTTATTTAAGAGATGCCTGACGGCGAGGTCAGATGTTCCTCTCAACTTCGTGTTAAGCCGTCCTTTGGGTTCGATGCCTGTTTATTTAACAGATGCCTTATGGCGAAGTCAGATGTTCTTATCATCTTTGGGTTGAGCCTGCCTTCGGGTTTGATGCCTGTTTGTTTAACAGATGCCTGACGGCGAAGTCAGATGTTCTTATCAACTTCGGGTTGAGCCGCCCATGGGATTCGATTCCTGTTTGTTTAAGAGATGCTTGACTACGAGGTCAGATGTTCTTATAAACTTCGGGTTGAGCCAGCCTTCGGGTTCGACGCCTGAAGGTGAAGTCAGGTGTTCTTCTCAACTTCGTGTTGTGCCGGCATTCGGGTTCGATGCCTGTTTGTTTAACAGATGCCTGACGGTGAGGTCAGATGTTCTTCTCTACTTCAAGTTTACCCGGCCTTCGTGTTCGATGCCTGTTTGTTTAAAAGATGTTTGACAGCGATGTCAGATGTTCTTCTCAATTAAGGATTGAGAGGGCCTTCAGGTTTGATGCCTGTTTGTTTAAGAGATGCATAACCGCGAGGTCAAATGTGCTTCTCAACTTAGGGTTGAGCCGGCCTTCGGGTTCGATGCCTGTTTGTTTAACAGATGCCTGGCGGAGAGGTCTAATGTTCTTATCAATTTCGGGTTGAGCCGCCCTTCGGGTTCGATGCCTATTTGTTTAACAGATGCCTGACGGTGAGATCAGATGTTCTTGTCAATTTCGGGTTGAGCCGGCCATCGGATTTGATGCCTGTTAGTTTAACAGATGCTTGACAGTGAAGTCAAATGTTCCTCTCAACTTCATGTTGAGCCGACCTTCAGGTTCGATGCCTGTTTGTTTAACAGATGCTTGACGGCGAGGTCAGATGTTCCTCTCAACTTCGTGTTGAGCCGGCCTTCGGGTTCGATGCCTATTTATTTAAGAGATGCCTGACGGCGAGGTCAGATGTTCCTCTCAACTTCGTGTTAAGCCGTCCTTCGGGTTCGATGCCTGTTTGTTTAACAGATGCCTGATGGCGAAGTCAGATGTTCTTATCAACTTTGGGTTGAGCCGGCCTTCGGGTTTGATTCCTGTTTGTTTAACAGATGCCTGATGGCGAAGTCAGATGTTCTTATCAACTTCGGGTTGAGCCGCCCTTGGGATTCGATGCCTGTTTGTTTAAGAGATGCCTGACGGCGAGGTCAGATGTTCTTATAAACATCGGGTTGAGCCGGCCTTCGGGTTCGATGCCTGTTTTTTTAACAGATGCCTGACGGTGAAGTCAGGTGTTCTTCTCAACTTCGTGTTGTGCCGGCATTCGGGTTCGATGCCTGTTTGTTTAACAGATGCCTGACGGTGAGGTCAGATGTTCTTCTCTACTTCAAGTTGATCCGGCCTTTGGGTTCGATGACTGTTTGTTTAAGAGATGTTTGACAGTGATGTTACATGTTCTTCTCAATTAAGGATTGAGAGGGCCTTCAGGTTCGGTGCCTGTTTGTTTAACAGATGCCTAACAGCGAGGTCAAATGTGCTTCTCAACTTCGGGTTGAGTCGGCCTTCGGGTTCGATGCCTGTTTGTTTAACAGATGCCTGGCGGAGAGGTCTAATGTTCTTATCAACTTCGCGTTTAGCCGCCCTTCGGGTTCGATGCCTATTTGTTTAACAGATGCCTGACGGTGAGGTCAGATGTTCTTCTCAATTTCGGGTTGAGCCGGCCATCGGATTTGATGCCTGTTTGTTTAACAAATGCTTGACAGTGAAGTCAAATGTTCCTCTCAACTTCATGTTGAGCCGACCTTCAGGTTCGATGCCTGTTTGTTTAACAGATGCCTGACGGCGAGGTCAGATGTTCCTCTCAACTTCGTGTTGAGCCGGCCTTCGGGTTCGATGCCTATTTGTTTAAGAGATGCCTGACGGCG
Source organism: Lathyrus sativus (assembly GCA_963859935.3). NCBI lineage: Eukaryota > Viridiplantae > Streptophyta > Magnoliopsida > Fabales > Fabaceae > Lathyrus > Lathyrus sativus. Next base: position 9,959 of record CAWUDS030000587.1, on the reverse strand, counting down.
AGGTCAGATGTTCCTCTCAACTTCGTGTTAAGCCGTCCTTCGGGTTCGATGCCTGTTTGTTTAACAGATGCCTGATGGCGAAGTCAGATGTTCTTATCAACTTTGGGTTGAGCCGGCCTTCGGGTTTGATGCCTGTTTGTTTAACAGATGCCTGACAGCGAAGTCAGATGTTCTAATAAACTTCGGGTTGAGCCGCCCTTGGGATTCGATGCCTATTTGTTTAAGAGATGCCTGATAGCGAGGTCAGATGTTCTTATAAACTTCGGGTTGAGCCGGCCTTCGGGTTCGATGCCTGTATGTTTAACAGATGCCCGACGGTGAAGTCAGGTGTTCTTCTCAACTTCGTGTTGTGCTGGCTGTCGCTACTGCGAAAATCGGCGCCGGCTGAACAGAAGAGTCGCCACCGTGCGTTATTTATCCCACAGGAGGGAAAGAAAACGCTCAGAGTAAACCTCGCACAACACGGGAAAGGTATGGTCATCACAACCAAAACCTGGATTCGGGAGTCGGTTACGCAAGGGGAAGGTATTAGCACCCCTCACGTCCGTCGTACTCGACGGGATCCACGCTTGTTTTCTGGTACGGATTGTTATTCTATCTAAACTAAGGTCAAGGGTTAAAAAGAAAATAAAATGACTCGGCAAAGTATCGCACTTTATGCCTACGTATTCCCGTCTGGAACGAGAAATCAGAGTCAACGTAGTTCGCCTACCTACGGGAAAGGAGGGGAAGGTTGCTGGCTAGGATATCGCATCCTATGCCTACGTACTTTCATATAGCATGAAAGATCAGAGCAAACGTAGTTCGGGCCACGTACGACACAAGTCTGTCTTGGTTGTTTTTATTCCTTCTGAAAAAGGGTTTTTCTGATTACTGGTCCAAGCGGACAAAAACGACGTCTTGATGAGTTCACATTCTTTTACGGAAGAAGTGTCTTTCATTGTGTTTGAAATCTTATTGTGTTTTTCTGTTTGTTTTGAGAAAGAAGAGACAGAACTCTAACCTATGGTTGCAAAGGGAATCAAACTAAACTAGTGTTATCATGCATGGGTTAACACCTAATGTCTATCATGCTCCTCTCTTGCACAGAGAGAAACAGAGATCCTAAGGGAATAAACGGAAACAGAAACAATAGCAGACATATAATAAAGCAGTAAAATGCATGGATGCAACAATACAAGCGAGGCAAGGGAGTCCCACTCAACCTCGAACCTGGAAAACAATAGGCAAAAGTGAACGGGATTCACCTTCAACCTCACAAGTTAAACAGCAAACAATACAGTCCAGAAAACCAAACAATACATCATAAATGAATAACAACTAAAATAAACAGCCACAGCAGCTCTGCATCAATATCTGACTTCAAGTCATCACCAAACAGCTACAAGCTTCAGCAAGCATCAATCTCCATCTCCACAGCCTTCAAGCAAGGTCTTTTTCATCAATCTTCAGTCTACAATGGCTTTTCTTCAAGTCTCAAACCTCCAGGAGGAATATCAGTCAACCAGATGAAGTGAATGTTAAACAGTAGACTGCCTACCAAGGGTGGCTCATCAACTGTTAACATTGTACAGACAATTTTCCCTCAAAAGTTCTATCTTTCAAATACATTTACTGATCCTTCCAAAGGAAGGAGGTGGATATTTGAAAGAGACTTTGAATCATAGAGAAAGGATGGATGCAGACAAGGCATTCCATGTTTGAGAAACAAGCTTTCTAATCTAGAGCTCTGCCTAGCTCCTAATCCCTAGACTCCTCAACAGTTGCTAGCAAGAATCTCCTCATCAACTCTGGAAGTTGGCCTTCAAGCTCTGGATCTCCAATGGCCTCATCACCATAAATCTTCAGCTCTCCCAATCCCCAGGCAATCCCAATACCCACACAGACAAATCATAATCCCCAGAGAGGGCACACCACACCAGTCAAGCAAATACAGACAATACTAATAGCAGTAGGGGAATCCTAACATTTTCTAAGGGATCTAATAACTACCCCTAATCCCTATAGTCCCATACCCCAAAGATTCAATCTCTAACTCCTAAGGGAAATGAACTAATTCACCTATGTTGTCACCTAAATCCTAGTTTTATTCATGTTATTCACACCTAAACTAATCACCTAAAATTAAGTCCTAAAAACATGAACTAAATTTTATATACAAGATAAATGTCTAATCTAATCAACCTAAAAAGAATGGATTAAAAATGGTAAAGCATCTATTCAAACTAAAATTAACAAAATCATGTATTAAACAAAACTCTTTAAAATGCTATTTACAAGAAAAATGCATGAAAAATAATAAAACAAAATAAAATGCCATTTTTATTTTTTCATATTTTTCTAGACAGAATTATTGACCTACCACAAAAAGAAGGAATTAAAAATATCAAATTTCCTATTTTTTATGATTTTTTAAAGATGAGAAAAATATAAAAGAAAATAAAAAAACAAAATATGAAATAAAAGGGGGAGGGGGTCTGAATAGCATACACGCCTAGTTCAAATCTCAGCTGGGCCATAAAATGGGGGGCGCGCATAGCAATGGGCGCTAGGCCCAGTTGCACTCAGAAATTAAACAAAAATTAAAAAAAACATAGAACGGTGCGAATAGCGAATTATTCAGTTCAATTGGGATTGGGCTTGGTTTGAGGGGTACGAATAGCAACAATTGTTGAGCCCATCAGAAAATCTTTCAGTGAAACGGTGCGTTGCACCATTTGAAATCTCCCTCCGTTTTTCTTTTAAACCACAGCCACACGATCAGGATTTGAGTCATGGTCAACAGATGGATCTAACGGTTGTCCATTATCTTCAACCTCAAGAAACCCTAGAGTTCAGAAATGCTTCCTCCATGCAAGCACCTTCCATCATTCTGTTATCTTTCAATTCTCCATGGATCCACAAGATGTAAAGAGCAAAGTTGCTCTATTCTTTCCCCTCTGCACAACCATGCCAACCATTCCCTCTAAAACTCAGCCAAACTCCAAACCCGATAAGCATAACAGTTAGGTTCCACCATTTTCAACTGATATCGACCTCTCCCATTCTCCCTAATTCTTGCCCTAACATGCTCTACACCTCGTGCTGATCACTTCAAGCTATTCAATGAAGATTATAGTGCAATATCCTATGAGATACAAACCCTAACAGTTCTTGCACACCATGATCAAACTCCATGAAATCTCTCCAAACTCACCAAACTCAGTCATTTAACCTATCTTAACATTTCTATGCTAACAAAACCTAGTAATTCTAACCTAAACATGCAATTCGAAGGGGAAACATACCTGGTGTAAAGTGAAGAAAACAACTATGGAATGCTTTGATCATATGCTTGTAATAATTGGAAATGGATCAGGGAACTTGTTCTTGAGTTCTGTATGCAACAAATCTTGCTCCAATGCTCTGAATCTCACAATTCCAAAATTCTTGCTTCTTGGATGATCAACTTGAACAGCACGAATCCTCCTCAATTCTACCAAATCTTGATGTGAATTGTGATCTATGGATGATGGTGATGATGATCAAATCAGAAAATGTGAAAATTGATGAGAGTTTGAGAGAGTTTGAGTTGATTTTGCAAGTTGGAGAAAGTGTGTGAAACTTGGTATCATGAGCACAATGAATCACCAACCATGGCATGAACCTCTTCATATCAATATATAGGTGAGTTTAGAACCTCCTAGAACTTTGGAGAAACTTCCCATGCACTCTTTCCTTGCATTTTGGATTATGTAACTTCATGTGTAAGTAACCATGCATAACTTTCAAAACTTGAACCAAGCTCAAAATTCTACTTTATCCAATGTTCTCAAAATGCTTTTTCCATTCAAAATGACCTATAATTTTGCCCCATTTGGCCAAAATATGAAAAATCTCATTTTTAGGTCCTTTTTTATTCATTAAATCCACCAATTTTGAAACCTTGTGCTATGAATCTTTCCAATCTCTCATGGTCACTTTTCTAGACTCAAAATGTCATTTGGAACAAGTTTGATATTGTGAAGTTTTCCATTTGAAGCTTCCTTGTATGAGTTTTGGGCATAGGCTTGAAATGACCTGTAATTCTCAGATGACCAAAATACCCTTTTCTTGCCAAGACCATAAGTAGAGTTCCACAAATCATATGAAGGCATACTATACCATTCTAGAAATCTAAGACAATTAGGAACAACTCTTATGTTGACCAGAAATTCATTTGAAATCTCCTTGAGGGGTAAAAATAGCTTGGAAGTCAAGTCACTTTCACAGACAAAATTTCAGATACCTCAGATGACCTGTAACTTGTAAGGACCATAACTTGAGTTCTATAAATCTCCTTAATGTCTTCCACCACTCAAATTAAAGGTCTTGAGATCCTCTATGAGTTTCATGTTGGCCAAGGATCCATTTGAAGCTTGCATTTTGACTTACCTTGCTTGGAAATTTGACCTAAATTAGGGGATTTTACACAGAAACCCTAATTTTGAAACTCCTCTTCTCCTTGATTTCTCTTGATTTCTTCTTAGAACAACACCGTATCCTTCTTTACATGTCAAATGATGAACCCCACATCTCTCCATTAGCCCTTAATATCCTTCAATCAGTCAATTGACCTAGAGTTGACCTAGAGTTGACCCTAGATGAAACCCTAGTTGACTGTCTTCAACTGCAATACTTGTGATCATATCAATGACTTGTTTCCTTCTCCAAATGACTTTCTAAGTCATCTATGATGTCCACATACTCTCCATGCTCAATCCACAGCTCACAATTTCTTTGATGATCCCCAGATACCCTCAGGTAGGAGATAGATGCACTGCTTGATCTATTGACTTCCTAGCTTTCAAATTCTTTCTGATGACTTGAAGGAGATTGGATTAGAATAATAACCTCTTGATAGGCTCATAGAGATGAGAATAGTGCTTGGTCCCTGTTGGATGATTTGCTATGCTATGCTATGCAGATGATTAGACTATGTACATGCCTCTATATGCAAATGCTAATGATATTGAAACATGAACCAAGTGAATAAGGTTGGGCAAATTTTAGGGTGCAACACCGGCATTCGGGTTTGATGCCTGTTTGTTTAACAGATGCCTGACGGTGAGGTCATATGTTCTTCTCTACTTCAAGTTGAGCAGGCCTTCGGGTTCGATGCATGTTTGTTTAACAGATGTTTGACAGTGATGTCAGATGAGTTTCTCAATTAAGGATTGAGAGGGCCTTCAGGTTCGATGCCTGTTTGTTTAACAGATGCCTAACGACGAAGTCAAATGTGCTTCTCAACTTCGGATTGAGCCGGCCTTCGGGTTCGATGCCTGTTTGTTTAACAAATGCCTGGCGGAGAGGTCTAATGTTCTTATCAACTTCGGGTTGAGTCGCCCTTCGGGTTCGATGCCTGTTTTTTTAACAGATGCCTGACGTTGAGGTCAGATGTCCTTTTCAACTTCGGGTTGAGTCGGCCTTCGGATTTGATGCCTGTTTGTTTAACAGATGCTTGACAGTGAAGTCAAATGTTCCTCTCAACTTCGGGTTAAGCCGGCCTTCGGATTTGATGCCTATTTATTTAACAGATGCCTGGCGTCGATGTCAGATGTTCCTCTCAACTTCGTGTTGAGCCGGCCTTCAGGTTCGATGCCTGTTTGTTTAACATATGCCTGGCGGGGAGGTCAGATGTTCTTATCAACTTCGGGTTGAGCCTCCCTTCGGGTTCGATGCCTGTTTGTTTAACAGATGTTTGACGGCGAGGTCAGATGTTCTTCTCAACTAAGGGTTGAGACGACCTTCGATTTTGATGCCTGTTTATTTAATAGTTGCCTGACGGGGAGGTCAGATGTTCTTCTCAACTTCTGGTTGAGCCGCCCTTCGGGTTCGATACCTGTTTGTTTAAGAGATGCCTGACGACGAGGTCAGATGTTCTTATAAACTTCGGGTTGAGCCGGCCTTCGGGTTCGATGCCTGTTTGTTTAACAGATGCCTGACGGTGAAGTCAGATGTTCTTCTGAACTTCGTGTTGTGCCGACATTCGGGTTCGATGCCTGTTTGTTTAACGGATGCCTGATGGTGAGGTCAGATGTTCTTCTCAACTTCAAGTTGAGCCAGCCTTCGGGTTCGATGCCTGTTTGTTTAACAGATGTTTGACAGCGATGTTATATGTTCTTCTCAATTAAGGATTGAGAGGGCCTTCAGGTTTGATGCATGTTTGTTTAACAGATGCCTAACGGCGAGGTCAAATGTTCTTCTCAACTTCGGGTTGAGCCGACCTTCGGGTTCGATGCCTGTTTGTTTAACAGATGCCTAGCGGAGAGGTCTAATGTTCTTATCAACTTCAGGTTGAGCCGCCCTTCGGGTTCGACGCCTATTTGTTTAACAGATGCCTGACGGTGAGGTCAGATATTCTTCTCAACTTCGGGTTGAGCCGGCCATCGGATTTTGATGCCTGTTTGTTTAACAGATACTTGACAGTGAAGTCAAATGTTCCTCTCAACTTCATGTTGAGCCGACATTCAGGTTTGATGCCTGTTTGTTTAACAGATGCCTGACGGCGAGGTCAGATGTTCCTCTCAACTTCGTGTTGAGCCGGCCTTCGGGTTTGATGCCTGTTGGTTTAAGAGATGCTTGCTGGCGAGGTCAGATGTTCTTATCAACTTCGTGTTGAGCCGCCCTTCGGGTTCGATGCCTGTTTTCTAACAGATGCCTGACGTTGAGGTCAGATGTTCTTTTCAACTTTGGGTTGAGTCGGCCTTCATATTTGATGCCTGTTTGCTTAACAGATGCTTGACAGTGAAGTCAGATGTTCCTCTCAACTTTGGGTTGAGCCGGCCTTCGAATTTGATGCCTGTTTATTTAACAGATGCCTGACGTCGATGTCACATGTTCCTCTCAACTTCGTGTTGAGCCGGCCTTCGGGTTCGATGCCTGTTTGTTTAACAGATGCCTGACAGGGAGGTCAGATGTTCTTATCAACTTCGGGTTGAGCCGCCCTTCGGGTTCGATGCCTGTTTGTTTAACAGATGTTTGACGGCGAGGTCAGATGTTCTTCTCAACTAAGGGTTGAGACGACCTTCGAGTTTTATGCTTGTTTATTTAACAGATGCCTGACGGGGAGGTCAGATGTTCTTCTCGACTTCGGGTTGAGCCGGCCTTCGGGTTCTACACCTTTTTGTTTAACAGATGCCTGACGGCGAGGTCATATATTCCTCTCAACATCGTGTTGAGCCGGCCCTCGGGTTCGATACCTGTTTGTTTAACAGATGCCTGACGGTGAGGTCGGATGTTCTTCTCAACTTCAAGTTGAGTCGGCCTTCGGGTTCGATGCCTGTTTATTTAACAGATGTTTGACGGCGAGGTCAAATGTTCTACTCAATTAAGGATTGAGCAGCCCTTCGGGTTCGATGCCTATTTGTTTAACAGATGCCTGACGGTCAGGTCAGATGTTCTTCTCAACTTCGGGTTGAGTCGGCCTTCAGATTTGATGCATGTTAGTTTAACAGATGCTTGACAGTGAAGTCAAATGTTCCTCTCAACTTCATGTTGAGCCGACCTTCAGGTTCAATGCCTGTTTGTTTAACAGATTCCTGACGGCGAGGTCAGATGTTCGTCTCAACTTCGTGTTAAGCCGGCCTTCGGGTTCGATGCCTGTTTGTTTAACAGATGCCTAACAGCGAGGTCAGATGTTCTTCTCAACTTCGGGTTGAGCCTCCCTTCAGGTTCGATGCATGTTTTTTTAAGAGATGGCTGACGGCGAGGTCAGATGTTCTTATCAACTTCGGGTTGAGCCGGCCTTCGGGTTCGATGCCTGTTTGTTTAACAGATGCCTGATGGTGAGGTCAGATGTTCTTCTCAACTTCGGGTTGAGCCGGCCTTCGGATTTGATGCCTGTTTGTTTAACAGATGCTTGACAGTGAAGTCAAATGTTCCTCTCAACTTCATGTTGAGCCGACCTTGAGGTTCAATGCCTGTTTGTTTAACAGATGCCTGACAGCGAGGTCTGATGTTCCTCTCAACTTCGTGTTAAGCCGGCCTTCGGGTTCGATGCCTGTTTGTTTAACAGATGCCTAACAGCGAGGTCAGATGTTCTTCTCAACTTCGAGTTGAGCCTCTCTTCAGGTTCGATGCATGTTTTTTTAAGAGATGCCTGACGGCGAGGTCAGATGTTCTTATCAACTTCGGGTTGAGTCGGCCTTCGGGTTCGATGCCTGTTTGTTTAACAGATGCCTGATGGTGAGGTCAGATGTTCTTCTCAACTTCGGGTGGAGCCGACCTTCGGATTTGATGCCTATTTGTTTAACAGATGCTTGACAGTGAAGTCAAATGTTCCTCTCAACTTCATGTTGAGCCGACCTTGAGGTTCAATGCCTGTTTGTTTAACAGATGCCTGACAGCGAGGTCTGATGTTCCTCTCAACTTCGTGTTGAGCCGGCCTTCGGGTTCGATTGCCTGATTACTTAACAGATGCCTGACGGCAAGGTCAAATGTTCTTATCAACTTTGGGTTGAGCCAGCCTTCGGGTTCGATTCCTGTTTGTTTAACAGATGCCTGACGGCGAAGTCTGATGTTCTTATCAACTTCGGGTTGAGCCGCCCTACGGATTCGATGCTTGTTTGTTTAAGAGATGCCTGGCGGCAAGTTCAGATGTTCTTATAAACTTCGGGTTGAGCCGGCCTTCGGGTTCGATGCCTGTGTCTTTAACAGATGCCTGACAGTGAAGTCAGATTTTCTTCTCAACTTCGTGTTGTGTCGGCATTCGAGTTCGATACCTGTTTGTTTAACAGATGCCTGACGGTGAGGTCAGATGTTCTTCTCAACTTTAAGTTGAGCCGGCCTTCGGGTTCGATGCCTGTTTGTTTAACAGATGTTTGACAGCGATGTCAGATGTTCTTGTCAATTAAGGATTGAGAGGGCCTTCAAGTTCGATGCCTGTTTGTTTAACAGATGCCTAACGGCGAGGTCAAATGTGCTTCTCAACTTCGTGTTGAGCCGGCCTTCGGGTTCGATGCCTGTTTGTTTAATAGATGCCTGGCGGAGAGGTCTAACGTTCTTATCAACTTCGGGTTGAGCCGCCCTTCGGGTTCGATGCCTGTTTGTTTAACAGATGTTTGACGGCGATGTCAGATGTTCTTCTCAATTAAGGATTGAGAGGGCCTTCAGGTTCGATGCCTGTTTGTTTAACAGATGCCTAACGGCGAGGTCAAATGTGCTTCCCAACTTCGGGTTGAGCCGGCCTTCGGGTTCGATGCCTGTTTGTTTAACAGATGCCTGGCAGAGAGGTCTAATGTTCTTATCAACTTCGGGTTGAGCCGCCCTTCGTGTTCGATGACTATTTAGTTAACAGATGCCTGACGGTGAGGTCAGGTGTTCTTCTCAATTTCGGGTTGAGCCGACCATCGGATTTGATGCCTGTTTGTTTAACAGATGCCTGACGGCGAGGTCAGATGTTGCCCTCAACTTCGTGTTGAGTCGGCCTTCGAGTTCGATGCCTGTTTGTTTAAGAGATGCCTGACGGCGAGGTCAGATGTTCATATCAACTTCGGATTGACCCGCCCTTCGGGTTCGATGCCTGTTTTTTTAACAGATGCCTGACGTTGAGGTCAGTTGTTCTTTTCAACTTCGGGTTAAGTCGGCCTTCAAATTTGATGCCTGTTTGTTTAACAGATGCATGACAGTGGAGTCAGATGTTCCTCTCAACTTCGGGTTGAGCCGACCTTCAGATTTGATGCCTATTTATTTAACAGATGCCTGACGTTGATGTCAGATGTTCCTCTCAACTTCGTGTTGAGCCGGCCTTTAGGTTCGATGCCCGTTTGTTTAACAGATGCCTGGCGGCGAGGTCAGATGTTCCTCCCAACTTCGTGTTGAGCCGCCCTTCGGGTTCGATTGTCTGGTTGTTTAACAGATGCCTGACGGTTAGGTCAAATGTTCTTATCAACTTTGGGTTGAGCCGGCCTTCGGGTTCGATGCCTGTTTGTTTAACAGAT